>VYZT01065905.1:0-17655 GCA_013400735.1 Pomatostomus ruficeps | reverse complement strand
CAAGTGAATAAAATGCTGTTCTGCTCTAGTGTTCTTATCAGTATGGACATGTAGGAAGAGGCATAGGATTTCCCTCAAACAACTACATCCCTGTAGAAATTATTTGTCCTTCTTTCAATGTGAAGATTTTGGCTTATTCAGATATAGGACTGTGTGAAGTTGTTTTCTCTTCTTTATTTCTTCTCTTTGCCCCCTGAGTGAAGAGACTTTAAAGTCAGAAATGATGAAATAGTTTTATGCAGGGAACTGACATTCTTATCCTCTGCTCTCTCTGGAAAAAAAGTGTTGCAAGGGCATTCTTCAGTACTCTACCTTTTCATGGCTTGACATCCTTTCCAGTCTAATCTCCTTAATCTTCATTTGATTTTGCAACCACTTTCTGCTAAGGCAAAGAGAGGATCTCTTCCCTTCCCAAAAAAAAAATGTTTTTTTAAACAGGAAATCAGAATTACTGTGCCCTTGTAGACCTAGCTGCTCTGCTTAGCTTGGGCTTGCTGTGTCTACTATGAACCCTCTGCTGAGGCTTGTGTGGTCCACAGCAGAGCAAGGATGAGCATAGAACCATCAACAGCAGCAGCAAAAAACCAGAGAAACCTCACATGACATGCTTCTGGAGACCACCATTTCTTTGTGCTGGGGAATTTCTTCTGTGTGGGGGAATCTTATAGGGCTTGTTACAGGATTTCTGCACAGTAGAGTGGTGGCCACTCCTTGTAATAGGAGTGTAGGTCTGGCTGGGGCACCCTGTCCTGACCTGATGTGTCACCCCCCAAGCTTGGGAGCTCAGAGGGACCTCTGCAAGGCATGATGGAGAAAAAGGCCTGCTTGAAGCAGACTCTCATGTGAACGGCAAAATAATTCCAAATGTTTGGGGGATGTTCGCTGTTGTTTTAATTTATTTTTCATTACTACAACTTCTTTACAGCTTTTTCATAGTCAGCATCACAGCTGCCAGCAGTTTTTCTTGTGAAATGCTTCTGATTATGGTCAGTGTCAGCAAATACAGTGTCTGCAGCCTGTCCGTAGTGTTTCCAAAAATGTGTTAGCTTGGACAGAGGACTAATGGGTCAAAAATGCTTCCTGAAGTTGTGATGGTACGGAGGGTTACAGATGGTGTATCATGAGATGCTGAAATGAATCATTCACTGAGTGAGGGAAAAAGGAGGGTCTGGTAAAGGTGGTGTTGTCAAGGAGAGTTCATGTTAGACAGCCACCTTGATTTTTTGTAAAGCTGAATCTCTCCCCTGCATTTTGCTCCCATGTTGTTTTTTGAATAGGCAGGTAGATGTGCCAGTTCCTGTCCCCTGCAGAGACCTGGGAACAGGGAAGGCAGAAAAGGAAGCACTGGTCTCTTCCCAGAGGGGTTAGGATCTAAATCCTTGCTCTACCAAAGATATCTCATCATCAGTGATGTCTCAGCAGACCCTGAGAGTGAGTAAGAGTACAGCTGGGAATAAATAAAACATTGCACAGTTACATTAGCTGCTGTTTAGCCATGGTTCAGGTTCCACACACAAAAAAGGGCTGTAATCATCCACCTGGGTGTCTCAGGCCAGCACAACCAGACAGGCTGCAAGGCACAGAGGCTGGCTAGTGTAGGAGGGGGACAGGGCATCCAAGGGGAGCAGACATGAGTAGGCAGGGAGGACATGAGAAGGTACACAGGACTAAGGGGATGACAGTGCAAGAGGGGACAGGAGGTGTGGATCAGCCCCTGTGGGAGAAGGGGTACAGGCTTGCATGTGTGGGATGGCAGAGTACACAGCATGTGGATTCTTCTGGGAGACCTGAACTATTTTGAAGCCAGGCCCTGAGTTCTGCATCCTTGTATGATGCTACACTATATTATACACTGATATTGAATCCCTGTGTGACATTTGACCTACAGATCTCAAAGCAAGGCCTTGAATGAGGTACCAAGGTCCAATTATCCAAAAAGGATGAAGGGAGGCAAAACAGCTCACCTCCAGAGTAGAGCTAAGGTTCAGCCTCCAGCCACCTGCTGTCTGAGCCACATGTAGGCACAGATCTGTGGCCATGCTCACTGAGGGCCCTCAGAGCTGTAACCATGTAGTTCTTGTACTTGTTTCCTGTTCCTCCACTCCTCTGCTAGCATTTGCTCTTGGACAGAACTGGAGGCAGAGTGTTGGGCTAGTTCAGTACATAGATAGGAGCTCTATCCTTGGGTCTTTGTATCCTGAGTCATTAACTACAGTGAGAGAGGAGACATATGTACAGCTGCCATCAGCCTAAGGAGGTCTGCTGCCTGCCGTGTGTATCTCCCAAGGTCCTGCCCTGGTGCACTCCATGAGGCTGAGGGGTGCCAGGTACAGGGAATCTCACTCAGCATGTCCACCAGTGACACTGGAACAGTGGAACCCCTGTTTTCAGTGCAATCTCCATCTCTGGGAAGATATCTGCCATGAAATTACTGTTTCTTCCCATCCGTTGGGGTAACTTACCAGTCTGACCCTCCTGGAGGCACTCTGGCAGTCACAGTTCCACCACCACAGGCTGTCACTGCTGAGACTGCAGCCTCTTCAGAGCAGGCAGCTCCAGTGACCCGATGGGAGCCCCCCATGGCTCCCTGCACACCCCACTCACACGCAGGCAGACCAGGTTTCCTTACCTGTCTGAGCCCAGGTTTCCCATGGCAGAGTCTCAGATGTCTCATTCCACAAAGCCATTTATGCACAGGGTGGTAACACAGAAACAGCTTGGGCTGGTGCCTCCGAGGACAGCCCACATAAAAAGGAACCCCTGGGCTTTTATACTCTCACAGTCCAAGCATGGGAAAGCCTTAGCTCTTCCTCCTGAGTCTTCAGCTCCTGCTGTGTGTTTGAGTGTCTGGTCACCTGACGGGTTGTCTTACAAAGAGTTATCATTAGTTCACTGCTTTTGCCTCAGGCTCAGCCTGGACCTATGTGCTGCAGCTGCATACCGAGCTATCTGCACTATATGTATTCCTCTACACCATCAAGGAAAACCAAGGTGTGAAGCAGAACATGGCAGCCTCCATCCCGGACTTTCGGACACACAGTAAAAACCACCCCTAGACTACCCACTACAGCTAGTTCAACATATCCTGGGTGTACACCTCTCTTCTGTTGCCTATCTGGTTGTTATTTTTGCCTGATGGTGTGCTGTTGTGTCCCCCAGGTGTGCTGGAAACTGCAGACAATGTAATAAAGAATGAGATTCAGTGAAGAGTTGTCCTCCTACCCATGAGCACTCTTTGTTTCTCCTCTGGTTCTCATATGGCTTCAAAAAAGCCTCTCCAGTAGTGGTTTCCTCCATCTTCTTTACCTTATATGATTACTATCCTGGAAATTCAAAGGCAGAAAGTGATGATTGTGAGCATAGGTCAGCACAGCACAAGTAAGACTCACAGAAAGACTGTATATATTTTTATTAATAGATCATAAAAGTCCTAATCCACCTTACAATTATTTGTCTCATTTCTGTTAATGAAAATGTACAGCAATATGTTTCACTATTCTCCTCTTCATCATGTCCTCTTCAGGTGCTTATATAACATACTTGTGAACAGTGCCTTTTTTCCATCAGACTAGATAATGCTTCAACATATATCAGAAGATGATTCTGTCCTGAAGGAGCTTGTACCACAGATGTATGAGAAGGTGGTGGACAGCACCTTTGTTATCCTTCAGTTACAAATGAGAACCTGAGACACAGCAAGAGTCACCCAAGAAAGTGTTTTTACCTCATTGATCTGAGGTCCTATGTCAGCAGCTGCAAGGAAGAGCTACCCTATCTTCCCATGCCAGCTGTTGTCTGCCTTTTCCTGGTCTAGGGCTCCCTTCAGGTCTTTGGGCCATAAGTATCTGTTGGCCTTGCTGTGATAAGAGGAGCTCTGTGACTACACTGAATTAAAGTTCCTCAGAGGGACACAAGAGTCCCAGGACCATGAACAAACACCACCCTGGTGGCTCCATATCCTCATACACCTCTCTGCTCATGAGATTTGTGGTCTGGAACTCTATACACATTACTCTCTGCTAGACATCCCACTTCTCCCCTTCTTGCGGTGTCTTCTCCCACCCAACCAAAATTAATCTCCCCAGCAGCAGAAACCTAAATGATTATAACTGTGAGGGCAGTTAAGACAACTCAGTTGCCCTTGCTAGAGTAAACCCCTCAGAGACAAGTGTAAGTAGAAGACAGCTACATGGCAGATGTTTATATATATGCACACATACACATATACACATACTCTCTGTCTTTCTAATGTCTTGACACGTGGAGAGCAGCTACACATGCAGCACACTTTGTATTGTACATCAACTTCAAACATAGCCCAAATCAACCGTGGAAATGGCAGCAATTATGGTAAACTGAAACCAAACAAACTGCAGCAACCTAATAGTTTCAATGGCAGGAAAAAAGTCCCTCCTCGCCCAGCTGCAGGGGCTGATAGGAAGACAAGCCTCAAGGCAGCTTATGGTTTCCTGGCTGTCATCAGCTATCAGCTTGGATACTTGATATAATGAATAATCAGTGTTTGATCTGATGGAAGTGACCTTAAAACATGCTGGAGAGGGGGAAGTTTACACAGTATGCACTGGGCAGTGGAAATTGTGGTTGGAATACATTTACATGTATTTAAATGTTTGTACTACGGGGTGGAATGAAAACACAGTGGAAATAAAGGCTATAGTTACTAAATGGCCAAAATATGGAGATATATGAAACCAAGGAAACGTCTCTGTAGATGACAGCAGCAGTTTAAATACATGTACCTGGCAAGCTGTCCTTCTTCTTAGGCCTGTATTTATTTACAGGTGGCAAAACAAGCCAGTGAGTAGCATGGGGGAAAGTCTTCAGTGGGCAACTGAAAAATGGCATTGAAGTTGTCTGCTTAGCAGCACTTCAACAGCACAGGGAGCAAGACTCTGAAGGAAGAGCCTTCGTCCTCCTACCCTGGAGGGGATGCCAGAGACCTGCTGGCACATTTGTGCTGCTCAGTGCTTCAGCAGGGACGATGGGCATCTTTCACTGACTATTCTCAAGACCTTCTGTGGGCATAGGGCTGTGGGCAGAAAGCCTGGGAAGAGCCCCAGGGGCTGAAAGAAGGGAGCTGGCTGGCTTTCCATGCTCCCCCTGCATCTGTTGCAGGCATTCAGCTTTGAGAAACCCGGCAGGAATGTGCTTACCTTTTAGCCAAGATTTCTGTGAAATTGTATTCCTGAGTTGCTTTGTCCTTTTTAGCAGGCCTGATCACTTGCAAAAGTTGGGCTTTAGGGAAAAAAAAAAATTAAACCTACTGTGCAGATGTTACAGCCAGTTAGCATGCAAGAGAGGCTTTTCTAGAATTGCAGATGCATAAAGTGGCAAAAGAAACAAAGTACCAGCTTTGGGAAGGGATTTAGTCATGCATCTCTTCTCTCCTCTCCAGCAGTGCAGTCCTTTAATTGAAGAATGACCTCTTTGGAAATTTGGAACATGGACAGATTTTTTGGTAAGAGATTACCACTCACTTACCCCTCTCCTGGCTCCGTAAATTAGGTTAAATTTAAAGAAAATAACTTGAGGTTTGGAAACAAATATCTCTAGGGAGCAGGTCAGTAGTATGGTATGGCATGAAGCCAATAGCTGTAGAGATCATCTAATTTTTGAGGTAGGTAAAGACAGGGAAACCAAACCACACCAAACCTTTTCTGTATGCACTGCTAGTGCTCTGTTTTTCTACTGAGCTGAGTCTCACAGTGCCATATGCAGTCACATCGAAGAGGTCTAATGTTAGCAGATAAATACAGCCAAGATTTTGGGATCATGGATACAGCAGCCTACTGAGTGCCCTGCTACCTGTTTTACTTGTCTGTGATTCGGGGTGTTTTACTCCTCAGACAAAATGGGATCATGTTCCTCACGTTCACCATAGGGCTGGCAAGTTGGTAAACTTTTACTGAAGTACCATGGAGCAGCTGGCACAGTGTAAAATTTGCACTTCTTCTTGCCCAAATGCAGCTTTTTCATGTGCCTGGCTGCACTGGCAAGAGCACCACTGTACAGAGACAGAAAGGTCTTCTTCCTCAGGGCTGATGGGGCTGGTGAAGATAGCCATGGTTTGTACCAGTACTGGGAGATACTCTGTTTTGCAGACACACAAGGCTACAGCCTTTCTCTTTCCCTTTCTGCTCTCTCTCCACCATCATAAAAATGTTTCCTATCCTTACCTAGTGGTAACATTAGAGTCTGTGATGTGGGGCAGGAAGGGTGAGAAATCTAAGTCCTCATTAAATCCTCAAACCACAGCAGAAGCACCAGAGGAAAGCCACACTGCTCTCCTGCTCCACTTCCCTCCTGACCGATCTTGGTTAGGGTTAAATACACAGCCCAGATTTTGCATTGCTCAGACACAGACCTCTTTTAAGTAGAAGTGTCTTCACATTTCCAGCAGTAGTAGTGATTGGTATGATGAGGACCACAGACCCTTGGCAAAGGGGCTGCACCTGCACTTGCCAAACCTTCTTCTGTTGTATTAGGCTGAAGTGAGGTTTTTATGCTGTAGTCATGAAGGCGCTGATTTACAGAGACGCTCTGGAATGACCAATCTGCAGAGCAGGTCTGCCTGGTAATTTTAAAGGACTAAGAAAAAATTTGGAACAGGAAATTAGGAATATGCACAACTGAAATTCCTCTCTGCTCCCTTGAGTTGCCTTAATGGCTCAGTTTTAACTCTGTATGTCCAGTCTTGGCTTTCTTTACAAGTGGTGTTATTCTGTCAGAAAGAAGATGGCATATTACCCTAGACAACCACAAATGAACAAGAAAACAGAATTCTGTATTTTTTTTTTCTTTCTTTCTTAAGCCCATCTGCAATATGGCAATTCTCTGGTGTAAGGGAGTTCAGTCATTCTGTATTTGGCCCATAAAAGTCATAAAACAGAAGTCCCCATACAATTCACATCCCCTATTTCTGTAAAGAACAAAAAAAGCAGAATGACACACAATTGTTTAGAGCAGATGTGTAAAGAGAGCAACACCTTTCTTTTTGTCCCAGCTTCCTTATCCAGAGAAACAAGGCTTCAGATGCATTTGCAGAGAAATGTGCAAGAGGAGGCAGGGAGTGATGCTGGGGAAGCTGAGTACTCGTTATCTTAATGATGCACCAAGCCTGGAACATTTGAAAAACAGATGTAATCTTTGGAAAAACCACAGAACAGACAAAAATACATATGCTTATCTTCCAATCTGGTCAAATGAGACAAGTCATTCCAAGCACTTCTTCAAAAGTATTCTTTTTCTCTGTAAAATAGAATGCTGCAATTCTGGTGAAAAGTGCCCATGAAAACCAAGTGCTACCAGAGTGCTATTTTTGTGAAAGAAAGCCTGTTGCTTACTTAACTGAAATCTCATGTTTTCACAGAATTTGTGGGCTTGGCAGGTCTTTCACGAAGTAAATATTTACTTTTCTTACCACAAAGTGTCAACACCGCTTTGGGCCTAACTGTTACCTGGAATGTAGTTCATTTTTATTATCTTGATCAATTTCAAAAAGTAAGAAATGACCACAATTTCAAATTAAATTTGGTAATAAAAATGAATTAATGGACATATATGTCCAGGCAGCTCACACTAGTCTTCAACACTGAGTTACTCAGTATACTCATAAGTCTGTCATTAAGCCCCTAAGTGTATGTATCACATCTAAATGTTTCTTTCAATTCCAAAGCACAGGATAAGGCACTAATTTTTAGAGTCCAGATTTGTCAATGCAGACTTTATTGGACCGTCAGTCAGGTGAAGCAACCAACAGTAAAAGAAAAGTGTCTGGCAAACACTCCTGTGGATAACCATGTGGTAACTGTGATTTGTGGTGACAGGGTTTATATTAGATGTAAAGAGATGGAAGCCACAAATATGCCTAGATCACCTACACGTTTAGTGAATTTAAACAGGTATAACTATTATCCTCAAATTCCTATCAGCTGCAAATCACCTGGGCTTTGCTTCTTAATGCCTTTGATACTCATAATTCTCCTAGTAAAAACATTTAGTCAGCCAGTAAGAAGGCAGAAACGATAACATGTGATTTAGGTGACTGGCTGCCCACATGAATAACAAAAAGGGAGCAAATTAAATTAACATTTTCCAAATAGCTTGAAGCATGAACATAATTCTGCCAAGGTAGTTGGTACATACTTACAAATAATACATTTGGGGAAAGGCACATCTGGTTTCTAGGTAATTTTCTGAGGGGAAAAAACCATAAGCAACAAGTTTATATTGTAATTTAAGGGCTTAATGATGCAGATAAGCATCTAGTGGGAGATTTATGCCTGTGTTCTTTTAAAAAAATCCAAGAGGATGTCCAATTTACAACTTTAGGTTACTAAGTACTTTTAAGATTTGGTCTTGCTTTCAAAATAACTACACATTCACAACAAAGGGCTTGACCTGGGTGAGTGTGTAGCTGCACACTTTTTGCCAGTCCATGCAGGTGTGGGCTGCAATGTGACACACGTTCTGCAGATATGTTCATATCCCTGCAGTTATAGAAAGACCACACTGAATGATTAATAATGGCTTGTCAGAAAACTATAAATCAATCCCTCCACAATAGCACTGGGGTTGTGAATTGAAGGGGAAACCTCTAACCCTTTACATTTTGCAATCTTGCATAGAGAGCACTTGAAATTACTACAGCAGGGCTATACATTAGGGAGAAAAGAACAGGAAAATATTTTGTATTCTGTTTATATTTTAAATGGAAAAAAGAAAAAGGAAGAGACATTTCTGCATTTGCAGAAGAAAAATTAGGAAAAAAAATTATTCAGTAATATAGACTTACTGAAAAACTGAAGGGCTGCAAGAAGATTGTCACTAGAAGAATGAAGTATTTCCTTCAGTAGGTGGAGCTTGATCTTGTCTTGGAAAGAAAGGAATCTTTCTTACCGCAAATTAATTCCAGTCTTTATTGTAGAGGTTAGTGTTAAATTTTTTTTCACAAGAAGAAATACCTCAAGAACACAGTTTCTACAGAAAATCCTACATAATTCTTAACAGGAGTTGACTGCACACAGAAACAGTTGTTTGGTGGTGCAGATCCTGATTATTTCAGCATTGCTTCAGCTAATCTTTGACATGCAGTTAAGGTAACCTGAACCATGCCATTTAAAATCAAAATGACTATCTATGCAGACTTTTATATCTCTGCTGACTAAGCCAGCATAAAGAAACAAACCAACACAAAAAGATCCAAACATTTGCTTTCTTTTACAGTTAACCCTTTAATGGAAGTTTCTTTCAGAAAGGCTCTTATGTAACAGAGAATTCATATAAGTGCACACATACTTTTCTAGCCTCATGGGCTTTTTTGCTGAGAGTTTTTTCATGTGAGGATTTTTCCTTTTTTTTTTTGTTTGTGTTTTTTGGCTTTTTGTGTGTGCGTGTTTTTGAGGTTTTTTTTATTTGTTTGTTTTGGTTTGGTTTGGGTTTTGGTTTGGGTTTGGATTGGCTCTAATTTTTATGGTTAATTTTTTAATTAAAGGAACCATTCTTCTTCAACAAAAATAGATGTTTTCCCTAGCCAGCTTCCCTGGAGAACCTGTCATTTCCCTGATCAAGTCTACCAACACCCTCTGGGCTGTTGACTGAGCCACCACTTCCTCCCACTCGGTGCCAGTGTTGTCCAGTGTGATCGATAAGGGTTGGGCTGTGGGCTAGAGGCGCATTTGCAGCACGCTAACATCTGGAAGTCATTCCCAGCTGGAGTGGACTGTGAACACACTAGGCAGACAGGATCCTGTAACGTCTCTCCTGTCTCAGCCTTAGCTGCCTCCGATGGCCAGATAATGAGAGCACTACTGTGAGTGAAAGTGTTTATGTGTTTATGTGACCGCAGGTATGAGCTTTTCTTGCTGCTGATTTCTCACTCGCTCTGCAGACAGTGAGCAGGGACGTCGTGGGGACAGGGCAGACCCTGAGCAGTGTGACGGGGTGGTGTAATAACCACCAGCTCCAGGGCTGTGATGACTTCCTTTTCTCCTGCCTGTTGTAGCAATGTGCTGCCTGTCATCATTAGGGCTTTCTTCCTGGAAAACAACTTTGACCTAGAGCATATTTACAAGAAGAATGGTGTCAGCTAGCACCATCTAGCCAAGTGGAGTTTTTTTTAAAAGGGTTTTTTTTTCCAATTAGTTTTTGAATAAGAGTAGTATCTCTTGAGTTAACTCACCTAGCAGTTTGAAGTCACTGCACCGATTTAACAGCCGCAGAAACCCTTGCCAAGGTTCACATATATAAAAGCATTTGCCTGTCTCTGCTGTCCAACTGGACCAGAGCAGTGAACGTGGGAAGTACATTCACTATGCAACAAGAATCCCACTGCTGCCTGAGGAAACAGTGTAGTCCTCAGAAACAGTCAGCAAAACACCTCTCTTGCATTTCCTCCAGAAAGGAAGGAGTTTGGAGATACCTTTTGGAAGGGATTAGTGAGCAGTGACAGTCTTGAAAGCGGCACTGAAAGAATTATTACTGAGCAGGTTTTGAAGTCTGCCGTTTGGTGGCACACTGAGAAGTCATTTCATCTTAAGATCAGGGTTCATGAGCCTTGTGACCACAGCCACTGAGCACATTACTGACTGTGGCACCTTTGTCCTCTCGAATATCCTCCAGGAACCACTGTCACTACTCCTGTTTCATGCAATGACCACGCAGTTAGGCTGGTGTGTAAATGCAGTCACAGAGCCAGGGGCAGGACCTATCACCTCATTTTCCCATTGGACCATCTTAGGAGGTATCTCTGGGATCACCCCAGCATGGCCCAGGAGGAGCAGTGGGAAGAGAAACCAGGTACCCCCTGCTGTCTTAATCCAGACACTTGGCACAAAGAGATTCGGTGCTTTGTACCAGGAAGCAGGAGCACAGCTGGAGGCAGGAGTTCCGGCTCTGCTCTGCAGCTTGCACCGCAGCATTGGTCCACTGCAAGACCCAGTAGCCCAGCTGCAATGTAGAGCACTAAGGAAATGTGGCCGCAAAGGCACAGAAAGGAATGAGAGGGACCAGCTGGAGTCAGTGGAAGGAGCTCAGCTTAGGAACTGGCCTGACTTATTTTCATAAATTTTTAAAAATTTCTGTTATTAAAGAAACCTATATCCTAATTTTCCTAAAAAATAATGTACACATATTCTGATAGCTTTTTAACATATTTTGATAGCTTTAAAAATGATTACAAGGTTTGTTCTTCATATGGTAATATGCTGATTACTTTTTGACTAACTAGTTAACTGTCTACTGATATTACCTAGAGATTTGGCTGGGTTATAATGGGTTGAATGAAATTTGTTGCTAGTTTGAAATAAAGAAGTTGAAATACAATTATACCTGCTAGCAGCCATGAGAAAATAAAATAAAATATTTTATATTTGTGATCTAAATATCTACCTTTCAGCATTAGCTTACCTACTTTTCCTATTCTAATCAGAAAAAAATGGAAGGATGTTCTTAGACTGAAACTACTCCAGAATGTTTTTTCAACAATTAAACAGATCATTATTCCAGATTAATTATTTTCTGTTTCAGTTGAAGTTAGATTATACATAAATAACAGAAAAATAACTTTCTTCCTCCAAAACCACTCTGGTATGAAACTCTCATAAACATCTGAGAGTCTGCATGAACAATAACAGATAACAGATACTAAAAAAAATATTTTAAATGTTTCATAAATTTTGTCAAACAATTTCATTGGCAATAGAAATGGGAAAATGCATTTTAATGTTCCACTGTATCTAGTAATGCAAAAATCAAAGGTATAAATCAAAATAATATGTCTTATTATGATGTGTTGACATCTGCTGTTATTTTAGATATCTACTTCAGGCACTTTGCTTATTAGGACAAGTCTTTTACGACAGTTTTTGAACTAAATTCCCATAATCTTTAGTTTACTCATGTTAAGGGCCTAAATAAACCTTTCTAGTTATGGTTTAAAGGAGATACTTTGTTTCTTTTCTGACAAAGAAAATGTTTGATACTTCCTCTTAAGGGAATTTCAGAGTGATACAAACGTTCATGTCTGATCTACAGATGTGTTTGTATTCCTGTTTTTAGATGATGATCAACAAGAAGACTTGTCTCACAAATATTTGTGTCTCAAACCACATGCTAAATTTACTTTATTTAAATAATTTTAGTAATAAAAAAAAAGCTGTTGTAACGTATGACTTAATGTTGTTGAACATTATAGGATTCTTAGGTCTAAGTTAGTTGTTGTAGTGGTTCTCCAAGGTTTTATTCAAGATGGCCACAGGCTAGAAGATTCATTTCGGCATGTCAAGATTTCAGAGGATAGGAATACATTTATAGCCTAAAGTACATTTATTTAAAGTCCACTGGAAAAAAAGTCAGTAAAAATGTGCTAGAACAACGCACTTAATTCAAGCACTACATCTTGGATCCAGCACAGAATTCGTGGCTTTGTATTTTGAAGATGCTCATGGAGTGTTCCTACTTTTTAAAAGGAAATTTTTAAACTTCAGCCTATTCAGACAAAAAGGATTATTATGGGAATGTAAGAGAGAAAGAAAGTTATTTTCAGGCATATAAACAGGCTACCCAGGGAAGTGCTCAAGTCACCATCTCTGGAAATATTCAAAAGATGTATAGAAGTGGCACTTACAAACATGGTTTAGTGGTGGACTTGGCAAGTTTAAGTTTGCAGTTGTACTCAATGATCTTAAAGATCTTCTCCAACCTAAATGATTCCGTAATTCTATATTCATAGGACTTTTCCAGTATATCAGGGTAAAAAAGATGAGACAGTGAGAAGGCAGCATCAGAAAATCAAATGTTTTGTTTGTTATCATTATGGCAATGTATTTATAGATGGGGCTTTTGCCATGGATTTTCTTGGATTCTCAGTGTTCTACAAACCAGCAGAGTACTTGAACTACGAGTGAAAGAACCTTACTTGTGCTCATTTGATCTGTATGAAGCAGTATCCTTCTGAAAATAATATGGGATTATAATATAACTGAAGAATTTATTACAATGTAATGGAGACAGAAAGGATGAAACAATGCCTCTCCCAGAGCTTCAATCCAGTGACCTTGTTGCTCCAGACATTCAGGGGACAGTCCCTATTGTCAAGTCCTTCCCTACTGTCCTGGTTTCAGCAACTGAAACCAGCAGGCTTCCCTTCCAGGTGGACATTGTGAGATCTCATTCACTTGCTGTGCTCTGAGAAAGAGGAGGCTCCTGCAGCTGTGTCTCTCTGGGTGTCACCATCTGAAAGGTCAGAGGGAGCTACCACTGGAAAACATTCCTAAGTGCTCATTATTTCCTTTAGGCTCTGGGCCACAGTGTCTCTCCAAGGAAGCTGCCCACCAAGGAAGGTACAGAAAAGGATGCTGAACGCCTGAAGAGATGGATCCAGTACATGAAACCACTACACACACAAAGGCAAAAAGGGACTTGAAATTGGGGAGGGAGAGATATGGACTGCTTGTGACACCAAGGATGGTACAGTCATAAGCAAGGAAGAGAGGGGTCAGCTTAGCTTGGGCTGCAGCCAACGTGACTGAGCAAGGACACGGACACAGAGGGAGTGGCAAAAGGGGCTGTACCCTCATGGCATTTTGGTACAGCTGATCTCTGAAAACAGCTTTGAGGCTTGCTTGTGTACCTGTAAAATTGCTGCAAGGATCAGAGTGCATTTGAAACTGTCTGATTCTCTGCTGCACCTTTTTGCCTGGTAAAGATAAACCCTTAAAAACTGAGCAGCTGTCTCAAAATATTTTCACAAAACAATTTTGCAGAGCTGCTTGCTATCATATGTTCTGCCTAATGTGCACAACAGCAGCTGATGAAAGAACAGGTAAGGGCAGAAACAAAGTCATTGTTGCACGAAGCCAAGCAACTATTAAAGCTGTTGTGGATGAGGGTGGCAAGCTACCTGTGTTTAAAGGAGACTTAAGAGAGTGTAATGCTGAATCTCTGGGTGAAAAGAGCTTGTTTGACAAAGATATTACAATATATTCTTATACATTGAATAAACAGATATTTAATTGTAAAATACTATTGACTGAGGTATTTGATTTACCAAATGACATACTTTTGTTTTCATAATCCTTCTTTCAAGTTTAACAGCAACCACAAAATGTAATTGTGGAATTAAAATTAGTTTTTGTTCTTCAGACCTAATAAAAAGCCAACAAATTTATCTTTTCTCCCTTTGAGTGGGTATAGATTATATTTTACAGAAAATGCATTATGCTCAAGGAAGTGTTGCGAATTCTTCATCCTCATGCTGAAATTTTGTCTTCATATCTTGTGTCATCTGAATCCTTTTCCCAACTGATTTCACACTGAAGTGAAAGCCATCATCAGAAGACAGGTTTTCAGATTCTACAGTGAAACAGTGTGTGTACTGGTGTTACAGCCAAGGTGAGGGAGGATGGAGTTACCTCTTCGGTGACACGGCCCATATTAGTGCACTGCACTGCATACCCTGTAACATATTGAGGCAGCAGTTGTAGGCCAAGCTGACTTCTAAGGATGGACAAACATTTCAGCTATCTGAGCAAGTGGCTAACCCTTATGCATTTCTCTAGGTTTTATTGTGCCAGCCTCCGCAGCTACTTCTTCACCAGCATTTTCCAGCATGCTGAGTAAGTTGAGTATGGTGTGTGGAAGGTGATAAAGGTCCATGAAATGAACAACACAGGCAAGATGAAAAACCCCCACCTTCAGAACAGAAGTGAACTTGAAGATGATCAGCTGTTTTAAACTGTCTTTTTTTCTTTTTGGAGAATCTGGAAGAAGAGTGCTTTTCTCCCTGTTCAGTTTTGTGAATGTGTGAAGATATTACAGTTACTGTGTCAAGGACAGTGAGAAGCATCTGAGCTATAGAAGGACCACAAAACAAGGCTGTGCTACTTCACACAGTTCAGTTAACCTGGGTGTTGTTATCTGGGTCACTTCTTAAAGCAACTGAAACTTCTCACTGGGAATTGTATTGCTCATGGTAATGTAAATTCTATGCAAATAATTTGTATATTAGAACCTATATTTACAAAAAATATGGCTATGTCTTTTAAGACTTACTCTGATTCTCCCAAAAGTGTTGCCATTGCTATTGCAAAACTTTCCTGACCTCATGGAGAAGGCGGAAATAGGTCTGCTCAGTGGACGGGTGACCCAAATGCTTCATATTTTTCAACCACATAGTGCTCCGTGACAACCATTACAATTGCCATTCAGAACAGCTTTTGCAGATGGGATTTTCCCTGGCTTACAACACAGTTTCTGTGTTGAATACTACTAGGATCCCTGCTCCACCCTGTCAGCTGGCTGTCCCTACCCCTTTCAACACTAGTCTGCTTGCTTAAGCAGGTCCAATTTTGACAGCATTTTGCTCATTTGTAGCCCATGTTTGCTTGCAAAAGTTCAAACTTTTGCTAAGGGTGCTGAAGCCTGTCCTGTGTTGCAGTGATTGGAAATTTCCAGACTGTGGAGAGACCTTTACAGGCCCCAAACAGCTGCAGCTCATAACTGAACTGTATTTGCTGCTGGTCTGGCTTGTTGCTGGCAGGGAGGAGGATATTAAAATCCTATAAAGATACTATCAAATTAGAAAAGACTGTAGAGTGTGCTTTTGTTTCTTTTAAGGATGCAGAAACCAGATGAGAGAGGACTTAAGCTCCCTCTGTGCATATATGCAGAACGGAAAGAAATTATATTTAACTGACCCCTTGATGATAGTACTCGATATTTGACTATACTTAATCATGTATAGAAAAGACAGTTGCACTTTTCAACAGCTGCTGTTGCTCTGAGCTTGAAGGGACTAGCAAAAAAATTAGATCTTGGAAGGGATTTAGTCTCTCTCCCTCCCCCACAAAATCTGCATTTTTCATGACTTTTGGAGTTCCAGAGGGAAAATAAAATAAAACAAAACAAAACACATTCTTTACTGTAGTCAAAACTTTACTGCTGTTTCAATTATGTCACGGCAGCATAGGTGGAAGCAGATGGCCAGGAAAGAAAGCAGGCCCTGCAGGTGTGAGAGCATACATCACCAGCTTTGGGATCCCCCGTTGGTGGGGCTCATCTTTGCCCAGCCATGGAGAAAAGGCCTCACTGACTTCCCAGGTTAGGCTGAATAGCAGCGTGGTGTTTTATTCATTTTCAGTTTCAGCCCTGCTTTAGGAAGACAACTGACCACAGGATTGGATACCTGGCAAAGCTTTCAGCAGTCTCAGTACACAGAGAGCAAGGTGGGATGATTAATGGGCTAAACTCTCTCCAGCCCTAAAGGAGATTCTTTCTGAACGGGGTCACATCCTGGTGTCAGAGAGCTCTGATCTGCCCAGATGTGCCAAAACTCAGGTGGGATGTTAAGGATGTGCTACATGTACTGCTTTTCCAACCTAAACATATTGAGGGATGATTTCTGATTTTGACTTAAGCTTCTTTGTATTCGTGATAATTTCTCTAAATGTGTCCACTTCAGAATGTGACTGACTGATTTAGAAATATAAAACCAAATTTATAACTATAGCAGAATATGTTTGAAATTGGTATCAGTATTTTAATTAAAATGTAAATTAAATAATTACTTCTCTTGGTCCAGTTTCACCAATAAGCTTCAATATGCATTACATAAAACCTTAGGCTACCATTTAAAAATGATTGAAGTTTAAAATCAGTCTCCTGGAAGGAAAACAGGCAGAATATTCCAGCAACTGCTGCTACACTTTACACATTTGTAAAGATACCCATTTTAAATGTCCAGATTAGAAGGTTTTGCGTCACATGCCCCAATATTAGTGAAAATACCCTTTTTAAAAAGGTTATTAAAACTATTAGGTATTTCAAAATCTGGCTTTATAAATAAAAGCAATTTGCACAAGCCCTAAACAGCCAACCTGTTAGAGGTGTGTGTGTCATCCATGTTAATCTTAACAGCAATTGTGCATGGGGAGTATGTCTTTTAATTTTAAGCTTCAA
This sequence comes from Pomatostomus ruficeps, assembly GCA_013400735.1. NCBI lineage: Eukaryota > Metazoa > Chordata > Aves > Passeriformes > Timaliidae > Pomatostomus > Pomatostomus ruficeps. Next base: position 678 of record VYZT01065905.1, on the reverse strand, counting down.
AATGCACAAAAGGAAGGAAGCAGCTCAAATTACTTTCCCACCATAATACTAAGAAGGCCCAATGGTCAGTGTAATGGAGCAGCCGGTGTGTCAGCCTTAGGCTTCTAGGTAAAGCTACTGAGCATTCAGTTCTCACTGGAACTCACAAATTTGCTCTATTGCAAGTACTAAATCATCATTCCATTTGTTAAGCTAGTTAAATGCTCTTTTTAAAATGATCACTGGGAATATTTGTCTACACACATGGACTATTCAGAAACACATCACTTATTCTGATTACTACTGGGATTTCTCATTGTCTAGAGGCATAGGCACACGCAGCTTTGCTTCTTTTCAAAATAAACTTTCTGATTTAAATTGTGCTTATAACTTTGCATGTAATATAAATGCAGTTGCTCACTTCATACCCATGTAGATACTGATATGCAACAAAATAATTTCACATGAAACATATGGTCAGTGATATTCCCATGCAAATGTTTTTATGCGTGTCTACATGTACTCAAGTACATGCTGGCATTTTGTCCTGGACTGTGTAATTACTTCTGTCATTAGGTTTTTATGTAAACCACAACTCAAACTTTATTCTTTCACAAATTCACCTTAATTTTTACTTTTATAATTATGAAATCTTCATAATTATAAATAAAGAGCAGGGGCATTAGGAATAAAAGAACA
>VYZT01065895.1:0-11801 GCA_013400735.1 Pomatostomus ruficeps | reverse complement strand
TTTATATATATTTTAATATATATTTTGATAAAATATAACTGTAATTGGTCTAAAAGTTTACATATAGAAAAAATCAGTAGTCAGGTCAACCCTTTTAGCGTTTTGATCATCTCTATTGAGTGTGCCTACTTCTTAAGGAGTTCAGAGATGGATCCACACTGAATTCTGCTCTTTACCTTCTAGGTCTTTATTCAAAATAAAACTAATGGGGAGATATTTTGTTCCTACCAATTAATATGGGTTTTTAATAAAAAAATGAAAAGTAAGAGTTCTGAACAGTCCCAGAAAAATACACAATCTCAGGAGCTCTGTGAGGAGCTGAAGAGGTGGGATTGAAGGGTTTTAGGAGAATATGAAGAGGGGTAAATCAACAGCAAATGGAAGAGGAAGAAAAGAGAGGAAAAACATTGTATTTGAAAGAAAACTGAGGTTCAAGGAGAAAAAACCTGTTACACATTTTTTATGTTACCTTCATTGCACTAAAAGATAATGGAAATTAAAAAATAACGAAACTCCTTTCAATTAATTGAAAACAAGGTTAGCATTTAAGAAGAGAAACCCCACAGAATTAAAAGGGGGTTCTGCTATCGATATTAGAGGGTCCCTATAGTGCCTCCTACAGTTCCTCCTACTGTGAAAGGGGGGTTTTTTTTGAATAAAAGAGAATGGGCAAGATTTCTCAGAAAACTTAAAGAGAAGTAAGCTACTCAGAGAAACTTGGCTTCCAATGGTACCCAAGCACAGGTAGTAACTTTGTAATGGAAGACTGACCTTTTGGTAGACGTCATTGCTTTTCATTCAGAAATATGTACTTAAAAATGTGTCCAAACATCAAGGAAGTACCCTGTGAGTTCAGACTGAGCTGGAGGCAATAATCTTGTTAATTTGAACACCAGGCTCTGTTGTCAGACTTAGGAAGTAACAGACATGCTGCAGTACTAATTATGTCTGTCAAGTACTCACCTCCCTGTGGAAAGAACTGAGAGTAAATCTCTTTGAAAGTTTCTTCGTTGACAACACCACTGGGACACTCCTGGAAAAAAGTAAATGACAAGAAATTAATACCACTGGTCAAATCTAGTCCAGTCCGCTCACGTGTTCATGAGACCATCCACAACACGTGCGTGACTGACAGTCTAACGTGTGACTCCGCACCTTCAGCCAAATATTACTGCACATTATCACACTGAAGTATCTTCCTGGAGAATTCCCAGGACACAAAAGTTCCTTCTGTGCCATGGATCTCAACTTCATTTGAGCCCTGAGTGACACGTGAGCAGCAACCACACACCTGCAGCGAGTGGAGCTGTTGGTGCCACCTGTGGGCCAGGAGTGGTGCCTCCCTCAGCTGCAATCAGCATTTGCATGGTATGCAAATCAAGTGGGAATGTAAACACGTAGGTACTACTGTTATATATGCAGTCATATTCTACTGGAAGAGTTAAATTCAATGAATTCAAAAGACCCTGCCACTGAAGATCTTATTCAAACCTTGCAGATTCTTTTGCCTCTTTACATCTTTTTCATAAACTGAAATGTGTAAGAAAGAATAAGAAGGAAGTTTCTGAACAGAATGACTGCAAAGAAAATGAAAGGAAGTGAAGGAGAATAAAGGTGATTAAACCAATGACTTCACAAAAAATTACTTATGTAAAGTATGAAAAGCAGAAGGAATACTGTAATTGTTTACTAAGTCACACATAAATATCCAAGAACAGTGAGCTGATTTCTAGTCCTGAATTTGCCAGACTGAGCAGAAGATTGTGAACAATGCACTTAATTCCTTTTTTGTTTTAATTCCTTCTTTAACACAAAGAGTAAAAAAATTTAAAAAAAAAAAGCGCCTGGTATGCTCTTTAAAAGGAAAAGGCTTTTAGAAACAAAGGAAAACAAGAAAATGCAAATTAAGTGCTAAGTTTCATATATTTGTTTGTGTCTATTGTCATGCTACTTGAACTGAGGCCTTAAACATATGTTCTCCTAGTTCAAAACTCAGGAAACCAAATAGTTTGAAATGGAGATAAAAAGCAGTGTAATATCTTTTACCAGTGTAATAACAACTTTTCCTGTGAGAACAAATAGTATTCCAATCAGATCAAATAAGGGTAAATGAGATATTCATAGTTCTGGCACCTTCTGCTAAGAAACAAATAGTGTAATCTTTCTAACTGAGAGACAAATGCATCGTCTGAGAAATACATGTCAGATCTGTAGGTCTAGGATTATGATTTTATGTCACTTATCCATAGCTAAAATCAGTTTTTCATCATAACTAAGCACAAGCAAACACATAGTAAGAAACAACTGTTTGATCAGACAGACAAACAGCTGTGTCAGAGATGGATATACACAATTATTTGTTCCTGGGCACAGAGGCTATAACCAATGGAGACGGAGTTAGACACAGGTCTGTAAGAGGAGATGAATACTGACTGCTGGGCCACACTGCCTTTGGAACCAGAGCCTTTGGGGAATGGGAGGAACAGTGAAATGAACCTCTACCCTTCACTAGCTAAGGAGCAATCCATAACTGAGGAGGCATCTCCCTGTCTGTCATGTCTTTGAGTATGAGGGCATTCTAAAACATCTCTCTCTCTTCACCAGCTTCCCAAAAAGACTGTAGTCAGGCCACTGTCTCTGTGGTTCTTACCAGGTTTACTGTTGGTTTCCTGAGTCCCGACCAGCAATAGGACAAGAGGAAATAGCCCCACGTTGCCCCAGGGAAGGTTCAAATTGGATATTAGGGAAAATTTCTTCACTGAAAGGGTTATCAAGCATTGGAACAGGCTGTCCAGGGAAGTGGCTGAGTCACCATCCCTGACAATATTTAAAAGCATGTAGATGTGGCACTCGGGGACATGGTTTAGTTGTGGATTTGGGGGTGCTGGGTTAATGGTTGGACTTGATGACCTCAGACATCCTTTTTCAACCTTGATGATCCTATGATATTAAGATTTTACTACACCACTTGTCTTTTTATGTGAAGCCTTCTGGAGTTGTGTAAGTGTATGCAAAAGAGCAGTATTTTTACTTGGATTCAAAGCACAATAAAGAAAATATCATCAGTGAATTCTTCAGATACTCATTGAAATATTATAGTTATTCAATGTAGAAAACGTAACAAAAGTATTTTGCAATTTCCTCTTCCAAGCATATATTGGTATTTGATCTAAGTCATTCCCAGACCTGCAGGAGGAAGAATAAACAGCCTTCCCCCTGCCATGGGTGTGAGTGTGAAAGAACAATACAGCATTTTGAAATTTAGAAAAAGAAGCAGTGGCTTCATTCAGTTCTGCAGCCAATTTTTTTTTCAGACAAGAAAAAAAAGCTAGGGACATTTTGAAGGAATTAAAGAGAAAACCTGTATATTTGAATTTGTACAGGTCAGATATTGCCTTTTTATTTTTCCTGAGAAGCTTAATAAACAATGAATGACAAAATGTGCATCTAACTCTATGACTTATTAACATGTAAAGCAATTTTTTCCCCTTTTCCTTGGCTGACAAAGACATTCAAACTATACTCATTTTGCAAAGAATGCTCTCGCCTTTTTTACAGGAAATGCCAGCAACTCCAACTGTCAGTCCTTCGTCTGAGGCTGTGAAGACCAAGACTCCCATTTCCTAAGCACATTTAAATGTTGTGATATTAGAGAAGAATTAAGGATACCCTGCAAAAGCTATATGATTTATTATTTGTTAGTTCAAAATAAGCTGGCAGCCTTTGTTATTGGAGAAAGACATGATCTACATACCTCCTTTAAAGGCAGTCCTTCTTTTTCTGTCACTTAATAAGCTCTGGTTTCACCATGCGGTTTGAAAGAATCATTGCTTGAACAGGCAACCTACTTTCAGAGAATTATATTTTAGCAGAGCCAGGAATGACACCTTGTGTTTCTCTAGTTCGTCCCTCTGTAGTTCCCACTGTTCTTTGCCACAGCATTGCCAGTAATGCTTTACCTATTCCATCCTTGAAAGTCTGTAGTAATGGTATCTTAAGGACATTCATTAAAACTCTGAGATGCTGGCCAATTACACTTACCAGAAATATCAGCTCAAACTTTCTTTTCCTTAGCGTGCATCTTTCCTCTGAGACTCTACATGACAGGGAACACTTCTGATCTCTAGTAATTTCATTCTAAAAATATATGTGGCAAACATAATTTACCTCCACGACTGCACTTTTCTCAACTCATAAATCTGGCTTTATTGTGTTTATCAGGAGATTTGTGCAGTTCAGGGAAAGAGATTAAATATTGTAATTGTTAAGAATGCCCTGTGGTTTTATGTCAAGTTATTGCTGACTTCTTCCACTGTACCGAGTATAATTAAAAAAATTTATCTAACCTTTCATTAAACTCTTATAAAAGAGAGGAAAATAATTAAATAGTTTGAAAGAAAAATGTGAGGCTTATTTAAACAATTTCCTATATTCTTTCTTTCCTTGATCTGAATATAATTTATTTTGTTACAGCAGATTTCTGTTTGACAATCTTTTAAAACTACATTAATGTATTAGATTTTCCTTCTGGAGAATAAAAAGGAGGGAATGTTCAACTTGAACTGAGTCCTGTTCTCTCTCTTTTAAAGAGAAAATAATATAAACTGACACAAAGAAGAGACAGAGAATAATAAATATGATTCTGCCTTTTGATGATCTCTCTTGCTTGCAACTTTGCTGCTGGGAAATTACACCTCCAGAACATGGTCTTATGAACCACTCCAAACCCTGTAAATTATTTACAAGCCTCATACTGTCTAAGATGTTTCTCCTTCAGTAGTTTTAAAAATACTGCAGTAGGTGATTCTTCTTTACAACCTAATCAACATCCTCTTCAGACAAGGGGCAAACCAAGAAGACATAAAAAAGAAGAATTAGTGAAATGTAGGAAAGAGAATGAAGGAGAAACAAACTCAAAGCTCAGACTTTTGTCTGCATAACAAACAATTTTTGAATGATGGATAAATCTGGAGCTTTGGCAACTTTCAATATATTTTAGTTACAGACTTCTGCATGACAGGTTTCCCATCCCATGTCAATCTGCTGTGTGTTTTCATACTGCTACATTTTAGATACATGTTCATGCCCATTAATTACCAATGACTGATAATATTTTCTCTTTTTGCATGTACTTCTATTCTGACTGCAAATTTAATTTTCCCATAAACACAAAATTAATGGAAGAACATAGCATGCACATATGCCAAAACTAATGCTACCAAAAATCTCAAAACCTAATCCCACAGTGGCTTTTCATAGACCTGTCCAGTTCCTAAGGTTTCCATTTGAGTATGATAGAGCTTTGATAAGAACAGCATGAGAATTTAACAAATGGCCTTGATTTAACAACATAATCCAGGACAAATAATAACAATCAGGTGACGTTCAACAAGAATTTCAATCTGGGAAGAAATTTGCCCTTGCCCCAGTATCAGCTGTGAAGTGACTGAAAGGTAGCGCTGCCAAACAGGATGTAGGGGTACAGGGGATGTCAAGCTGAGAGTGAGCCAACACAATGTTTTTATTACATATAAAATAAACCACCTATGGGGACAAGGCCAGCAGGATGAGGAGTTATTCTCTCTCTCTCGCTGGGGACAGCCTTGGGGCCCTCCGGGGAATCTAATGCTTGTTCTGCCTAGCTCTAAAACATAGCTTTGCTGATGACTTTCATTTTTTCCAGAAAACTGAGCTAAATGATAATTACACAATTCACATGGGTTTCAATACCAAATTAATTTCTCCCACTAAGAAATACAATTAGTATTTCTGGACTAAACATCTAGTTTTATTCAGAGAAGAACCACATGTATTTGGTGTTTAATCAGTGCACACTGACGTGCATATAGCCTATACTGGCCTCCCATGGCAAGACATCAGTGGCTGTGTTGTAAAATTACTCAGCAAAAGTATCANTGTAAAATTACTCAGCAAAAGTATCAGCAAACCATTAGCCAATGTTTTATTAGATAGAAGCATTTTGTTTGTGTGGCTACAGTAATGCATTATATTGGCAAAGTTTGTATTTGAAATGTAGAGTGGGTTTTTTAGGCGTACAGAACAATTATCACAAGAGAAGTCATGATCTGAAGATTCATTTGGTGAAGTATTTAAGCATCATATAAATTATCTGGAACAATCCCACTGACACTCAGTTCACAAATTACTCCTATCTCGATCCTCCTCCAAAGCAAAATGTGCGTCAGAAGTAGTACCCATAAGAAACTAAGGTACAAGCAGTCTCTCTGGGGATGGAAAAGATAAGGACTTCGGTGAGATGTTTATCATGACCTCATATGCCTTGGAAGAAGAGAAACACCAGAAAATTCTCACTCTGAAAGGTGGCACAGACACTGACATGTTGATATCAGTGTGATCTTCACCTTGAAGGTTTTGCCAGGACAGCATTGGCCAGGCATTGTTTTGCAGCAGATGAGCTAAGCAGGTGTTGGTCATACAGATCCAACACTATATCCAAACCCAACTAGATTTATAAATCTTATCAACTGCCACTTTCAAGACCTAAAGATAGATCTCTGACCCTCAATAGCCTCTATATGTTTTTCCAGTTCACTTTCGATAACTGTGTTTTGCTTCCCAGTGTTGCTGTTCAGGCCCTGGCTCTGTAGCCTTAGGCTGATTGCAAAAAGGAGGGTAAGTAGTTAAAAAAGCAGAAGGGTGAGGGTGGGAGAAAAAGGTCTCTCAAGTTCTATTTCACATAGTGTCTGTTTGGAAGAACCGGTCCGTCAACTCCCCTCCAAATCCCCACATCGCAAAATCTTTTTCAGATCCTGGTCTTTTCTTCCCTTCTTGAAGCTCCTTCCCAGGTAACATTTAATCAGGCTATCACTAAATATTACCCCATATGTCAGATAGAACAGTCCAAGGTCAGACCAAGAAGGCTTCAGATAGATTTCAAGTCAGACAGATCCAAAATCCCACTCACTTTTAAGAATTACCATATTCTGTGAAAATCCTGGAAGAATTTATTTTCTAATATTCTTCTGCATTTTTACTCTCTCAGGTCTTGCCTTGTACTGTTTCTGTAGCATAAATCAGAGAAAAGATGCAGAGAGAAACTTTTCCTGGAAGAAAGGAGGTGCAATTCAGGATTGGCAGTATTAAGCCATGTAGGTGATAACATCATGGTGTGTTGATAGCGTACATGCTCATGGCTAGCAGGAAAATCCAGTGCTCCCTCAGTAACTGCAGCACTTGTGGGACATGAGACAGGGGTGATCTTAGGTTGGCAAGCAGAAGCAATGTTGGAAATTTATTTATTTGGACATTAAAGAAAACTATTCAAAGACTATATAAGTAAGCACGTATACTTATAAGTTTTATTTTTACTATGTGTTTTATTTAATTGCAAATAAGTAATGGTATTATATAATGTCCTGATGTGGACCTGCACATGCAAAATGTTAGTTAGAAGAAGTTTATACACTAAATATATCTAAAGATCCCATGGCCTGCGGACACAGGAAGAAGAGAATTCAATGGTTGTTGCACCTCATTGCTCCAGGACCAATGTAGAAATTGGATTTTACAGTTTTACTATGCCTTACAGCTCTGAAATTTAGCTAGTACCCAGCTAATAATTTAGTCACGTCTGCAGACCACTGAATTCAAGCAGAGTAGAAAAGAAAAACAGAATTTAATACTACACTAAACTTGTTTATATTTTATTTATACTTAATAATAACTGTTTCTATCTTATAAGTATGCTGCTTCTGGCATTTTCACAGAATCACAGATAATCCTGAGTTGGAAGAGACCTATAATTCAGTACATTCAATCATCAGTATTGTAGCCATTTTACTTGGGAATACTTTTAGAATTAAAGATGTATTTACCAAATACTAGCAAGTCTAAACCAAAATTTTGATGTACCTCAGAGATGCATGCCAAGAATAAATTAGTTTATAATTTACTTTAAATTAAAAACCAAATAAATTTGTAATTTTGTAATTCATTTCTCTGTAGTAAATATAAATAATCTTGTCCATGCTATATTCATCAGGAATAGATTTCATTGCCTATTTATTTTGAAGTAAGTTCACGTGTGATTCATTTTCTGTCCTGAAAATACTCTTAGAATACAGAGTTCAATTTTGATACTGGTTTATTTCAGTAAACACACAGAACACATATCAGAAATTATCTTTGTGGAAAGGGGCTGAGTGGCATTTCTGGAGTTCTGATCACACTACTGGCCAAAATAGAAGGAACACCAAGAGCAGGGTAAAAATCCTGCAGCAGCTAATAAAAGTGAACTTATTTTAGCAGGACTTCAAAGTAGATGATACAAACAAAATGAGGTTTCTGCGGGAAAGAAGGTTTTGAAGTCATTAAAGAGAAAACAGGTGTAATATAAACAACTATCTCAAAAGATATGCTTAAAAGAGATGCCAGGCACTAGTCTGCGAAGCAGCCTCAGAAAACTAATTCAGAGAAAAACCTCTCTTGAAATATTTGAGATGTGGCTGAACAAAGCACTAGAAATTAAGACTGGAAAAAATAAGCTGGGAATAGTCACTTCAAAAGATCTTTTCTCATTAATATAGATTTTAAGAAATCACAGACAACCATATTTATGTTCCTTTCTTTTTTTCTTTTCCATTTCTCTAAACACTTCTAGAAGAATAAATAACAGAAGATTATGTGGGGAGAACAGAGCTGCTATTTTCCTGCCACAGATGTCTCCGAGAAAGCAACAAATTCACAAAGGTGGAAATATAAGCAAAGTATTGTCCATTAGGTGTTGGTAAAATTTCAAAGGGTTGTTTCAGCTATGAACTAAAAGGAAAAACCCATGTCTTTGGAATCTATTCTGGACAGTCATTTCTCTGATCAGCTTCTTTGAACTGGTGCCTTCTGGACTGCTGCATTGTCAGTATTTTGCACCTGAATTGAAACACCTCTTTTTGAAACTACCAGAATGACAGAAACATTTAGCTTCCTTTGTACAGATTTATCATTCAACATGTCAGCACATCAAATGGGAGGAATTTTTTAGGAAACCAGTGCACGTATGAGATAATTGCAGTGACTAGAGAAGAGATACCTGCTTTGGCTCTTTTGATCAGGCAATTATATTATTCACCCAGTTCTGTGATCTCCTTGAGCTTTGCTGTTTGCCCGTTGTAAAAGCCAGTTTGTCAAAGGACTGGGAGGATGATTGGCAGGACAGTGTCTCAAACCACTCACAAAGGATGACAATTTGTTTTATTCTGTCTCTATACCTATCATTCTGGGGTCTGCCCAGGCCTATGCTATAATGGAAAAAGTCTGGTCCTTACCTGCCTTTCTGCTGAAAGGCTATTGGAGGAGCTGCTGTTCATTACCAAGAAACATGCAGAGACAAAGAGAAGAGCAGAGGCTGCTGTGGAAGAGATGGGTAAAGGAGAATTTTGAACATGTGTGCATGGGGTGCCTAGTCAACAGTCCTGGCACCAAACAGGCTCAAAGCCTTTCCTACTTTGTAGGAGAGTTGAGAGTCCCAGTACATTAACATATGTAAGACATATGAAGATACTCAGAGAGTAGAAATTGTAAAAGCTCAAAATACAAGGTGGTGTTGGGGGGGGGGGGTTTAATTTTTATTCATTACACTATTAGAAATTAGTTTTATGAAAAATTTAACTCCAAGAACAGCATTAACATGCTTTTCATAGGTGGAATATTGTCCCCACTATATATAACAATATATGTTATACACATGAATATGTTTAAAATTACCTATTTCTAGCTTGATGGATTTTCGCTCATTTTCTCTAATAAATAACCTATGTTCAACTCAATTATATTGAAAACCACAGGTGTTTTTAACTTCAATTGTCACTTCTATTTTTTGTGTTATCAGGAAAGTGACAGCTATTAATTTAACCTCCTGTCTACTGAAATTAGTTACTTAATTTCCTGTATACTTAATTAGTTCTTGGGGTTTTGTTTTTTTTTTTAGTATGGTTTCTCATACTGGTTTTCTCAGGAGTGGCCTATAAAAAATCACTTTCACAGCACCTCTTCTTTATTGAAAAAAAATTTGGTTTGCATTTTTAGAAATAACTTCTGTGCCATCATATAGAAAGATGCTGTAACAAAAAAAGTGATGAATGATGAAATATGTGTAACCAAAACGATATCTTGGATCAGATTTATTTACTTCAAGAGGGCCAAAATATCTCCCTAAGACAGTTTACTATTGTTTTCATTTATTGCAGAATCAAACCTTATAGATCAGGACAGAAAAGAACATAGTCTAGTCTTGCATCCTTGAATATAGTTGTGAGCCCAGAGAGATAATAATGATGGTGGAAAAGAAATATTTTCTCCAGTCTTTATAGAAGCTGTATGGGATGAAAGACATACAGAGTAATACAGAAGGATGGTGCTTTTTCTGGAATGGTTAAGGATGGTTACCTCAGAAAGTCTTTTGTCCCTACTCAGAAGTCTTCCTGTAAATTTGCCTACTTGGTTACCAGTGTAAAGCTTAAGCTGTTTTACAACACTCAAAAGAAAGAAGGCAGACCCAAACAGAGTGCACAAATTATGCTATCTAAAAGAAAAATTTTCCTTTCGATCTTTCCTCTCTGACTTAAAGTACAGTAAGATTACTTCAGCTAAAGTACAGTACAATTACTTCAGCTAAAGACTCACAGGGGGAACACCTCAGGTTATTGCATTTTCATGTCTGTCACAGGAGCTGTAAACTCATTTTACAGCTCAGTGGCAACAGTCTACATTTCTAGGAACATTGCAGCACTCTTGATTTGACAGCATCAGTCTCCATTGACATCCATTGGTGAAATACATGTAAAAACTCCTTTCAAGCTTCGTTCTATTAGGTAAAACACAAAACTTGCTTCTACATTGTCACCTGAAGAAGAGTTACAATAATGTTTACCTGTGGCACAACAAAGATGTACTACATTTTAAGCCTCCCACTGGAAGATACTCTAATGAATAAAAGCCTCTTTCCACCCCCTACTTGCTATGGCAGTTTCAGAGGAAAACAAGCAGAAATAAAGGAGCTGGCTCACATCCAGCATATGTGGCTTCACACAGTAAATAACAATCAACACTTTGGCTGCTTGCACAACTCAGTGGGCGAGGTGCCAGCAAATGCTTTTAATCAGAGCCATTCTTTGTTTAGCAATGCCCACTAACTAGTGAAATTTTTAGTTTCTTATTATTAGCACTGGCAGTAAACCAACGCCAAACAACACAACTAAAGATTTGAACTTAAAAGCTTACCCGAAAGCTTGATATACAAACATCCATGGATGAGTCCCTGGCATCTGAATGGTGCTTACTGTTTCTGCCCTTACTTGTCACTGCAGGCAGGCATTTTACAATCCTGACTTGACAAATAGGCAGGAAATATAATTAAACTAAATACAGCAGAACCCATACATCAGCAGTGCAGCTTGTTGTAAACACTTTGGCAAAGACGAGGTGCTCACCCTCTCGGGAGAAGCTGTATTTAGGTGAGCACTGCTTCGGCGACTTGCCTTTCACACATTCCCACATGAGTTCTTTTGATCAAGTCTCTTGAAATCAGCTGAAATCCTAGGTGAGAGGAGGAGGAATAGCTCCATATTGGCAAGTGTTGGTCCCTCAGGTGTACTCTGTTAGACTCACTCAAGTGACTCTCTTGAGCAGAATGGAGAATATTACCAGTGCCTAAAACTGGTAATTTTAAGGTAGGTCAATTCCCTACTTTAAAACCAGGGAGGCATTTATTTGGTTTTTCTTAGATGAGGGAGCTGGTGCTTTTGTTAATCCTAGGAGCTCCTTGT
>VYZT01065880.1:1520-12272 GCA_013400735.1 Pomatostomus ruficeps | reverse complement strand
CCTCTTTCAGTTTAAAACTGTTGACCCTTGACCTGTCACCACAGGCCCTACTAAAACATCTCTCTACATCTTCCTTCAAGCCCCCCTCATATATGGAAAGGCCTCTATAAGGTCTCCAAGGAGATTTTCTTCTCCAAATGGAAGACTGTAAATGCTTTCAGCCTTTTATTTACAGTTCCCTACATCCACTGCCACAGCACAAATATGTATCTTCCTGACATTTCCAATACCTTCACCATCTTCCCCCTGCCACTGACTAATGTACATCAGTTCCTGTGATATGGATGACCTTGACCAGTGTACAGACAGCACCTTCTCTCACTCACCCTCTTCGACAACACAAGGATACAAAAGCTTATGGCTCAAGATAAAGACAAGAAGATGGTTTACGATTTACTGTTACAAACAAAACAAAAAGCTTGAGGAATTTAAGGCAAAATAAGGTAGATTTTGACACAAAGACACAACCCCAGATTTAAAATAATAAATTTCCTCACCCTTTTTGCCCAGGCTTCACTTCATTTCGAACATGTCTAACACCCCTCTTGTCGTTCACTCCTGGTATAGACTAGTCTGATCAGCTCTCTGCTCTGAGAAATTCATGTAGCAGTCATGTAAATGAATAGAGACCACTTGTAGGATAGTTATATGCTCTGAATCAGGACTAAAATACGTACTGAAAATTGTATTTATGCGGACTATAAGTAGTTCGGGAAGAGTGTTATTTACTACTTAATATCTATAATTAATCTAAACATGCTATATATTGTATGAACATTAGTATTTTAAATAAATACTAATGGGACAGCACTGAGTTCAGAGATTTTATTCAGCTTTTTTTCTAGCTAAATACCTAATTAAAATGCTGTACTACACTTCAATAATATCCTCTCATGTCCTCCTCTCCATCTTACTTCAGAGACACTGCTGAATTTTCTCTCTAAGAGTTGTGCCCTAAAGTATTTCCCTATAGCAAGGAATTCTTTTTAATAGCTCTGCACATGTTTTATATTGCTTAAGAAAGGGATTAAAAATTTTCTGCTGCATTAGTCAGGAATATTTGTTGGTTTTTTTTTTTAATGGGCATCTGCGTTATATATTTTTTGGGAAAAAGAAAAAGTAAAAAGCCCTCACAAAATCTCTGACTTTTAATAAACCCACTCACAGTCAGTTTTTCTGGTTCTTTTAATATTAAAATGTTTTTGCAATTTCCCTCATGTTCTAATGTAAGGGAAATGTACTAATATTATTAATGCTCTGTAATATAATCTGTAATTTTTATACACTGCATTCTTCAGATCAGTTATAGTGACTTCTAGTTTATAATACATTTTTCGCAGGTTTTTTTTTAAGTCTTGTTGTATAAAAATTTCAGTCATATTCTAAAATACAGAAAAGAAGCCCCGCTGCTCCCCATCAAAAACCACAAACAGGATATTTCTTTTTCAGCTTACACAAATGGATGAATACATGCCTTTGAAACTGAACTTTCTTTCCCTCTGTGTCCCTCAGTGAATTATCCAAATCTCTTACTTAATTGAAACCATTCAGATGCAGTAAGTTACACTTCCATCTGAATCAGTATAATTGAATGCTACAAAAGATTGCTCTCTGATGAAACCATTTCATTTTTTACTGCAACACATTTAACATTTCAATGCAACCGCAATACCTCATTTACTATACGCCTGAGCACTGGAAAAGTTGGAGTTTTCTAGTTTGGTTTTGATTTTCCTACTTATAGCAAAGCTGGATAGGAAGAAGTTTAGAGTCTTTTAAAGGATATTAATGTTGTCTATTCATGGTGAAAACGTGGAATAATTTCAAAGAGAAGATTAAAACAAACCTAAATACGGCCGCCTGTCTTGCTTTTTCCAAACTAATTGCTGGTATAATACATGTCTTGTTTCTGGAAATTACATAAAAGGATTGCTCTTCCAGTTGGGTGCAACTTCCTCATTGCTTCAATTTATCATGAAATCTTAGTATAAAAATCAATGTTCTTCATAGAGTTTTTAATCTGCAGTGTAACCACAATCTTTGAACCTCACAAAGGGCCTCGCAGGGGGCACAGAAGCCAATATTTCTCCTGATTACAGCTGCTTGACTTCTTTCATTTTCTTTCACAACTCTTGTATCCATTTGTGTCAACTGTGACAGAGCTATAAACGAGACAGAAATATTTAAACTGTAACTAGCAAGAAGATTATTAGAGAGTTCTCCTGACAGAGAGTAACAGAGTAATTTAATTATGTTGCATTGTATATTGAAGAAAATACATCTAAAAGAGCAGTAGATTGTTCTGACCTCAGACCTGTTATCATTGTAATGCTCATTATGTCTTAAGCTATCTAAATATAAAATTAGAAATTCAGAATTGGAAGTGCACGAAAAGAGCAGCTTTATATACTATATATATTGCATTCTATAAACATTTCATTCTAAAAGTAAAATATGGGAATTCACCTACCAAAAGAATTATGTAGAAACTTATTTTCTGGAAAGTCAGGAAAGGCCTCTTAACTTATTTTACTTTCATATTCCACATTCTTGGTATTTGGGGTTTTTTCTCGCATTGAAGTAAGTCCTTTTCCTTTATAAAATGAATATTATGAAATAGCATTCTGGATTCGTGGTTTTCTGAAAGAGTAGGTGAAATATTTTTTAGTCTTTGTTGGGGTTTTAGTAGTCTGATCAAACCATAATTTCCTTGCAGTGAGAAGGAGTAAAAGACTGAAAACCCAAATGGTACTTAGATCAGTTACATAATTTGTCACAATTTTTTGATTATTTGACTGTTTCAATTAAAAAATATGTCCAATAGAAGGTTAAAAAAAATGAAGTATTAAAGGTCAGTGAAAGATAATATCTTTAAACACACCACAAAAACAAAGCATGGAAGAATTCGCAAAGTCTAATTACAATTAAAATCACATGACAAAACTATGGTAAGAAATTCTTTTCTCAGCAATACTCATCTTGTGATAGTACCCATCTATAAATAAAATCGTAGTCACAGGATATTGAGGAATATAATTTTGTCAGGATGAGACTCTTAATCTTTAGCTTTTCAATTTTTTTAAACAAACCCTCCAAAAACACATAGTAAAATGATTTCAGCAGTTTTTCTTTCATAAATGACAACTTGTAGGAATAGAACTGATAAGCATAGTTCACTGGGTTTTTTAGTCCAAAATCCTGAGAGGTGGCAGGTTTTTTCAGAAGTTGTTTTAACAGTTCTAATATTTAGGAACAGGTTAAGATGCAAAGCATCAGTTTAATAAGCATTCCTCTTTAGTGTTTCAGTGTTTGTCTTGAGGAACATCAAAGAATTTTGTAAGAAGTCTTTGTTTTACTGAAATTGTTGATGACTAACAGGTGCCAGTATTGAGTTTCTATGCACAAATTTTGTCAACTAACCAATAATGTACAAGAAACAAAATTAAGGTAGCTGCTGACCTTGCAGCTGGAGATTTAACTACTTGAGAAGTTCGTAAACTTGATTAAGCTTGAGAATCATAAAGGGATTTTTTTATCTTTGTGTAGCCACCAAGTAAGAACTGATAATAACCTTATTAATTTGTGGGATGAGCTGCTCAGTCATGTTGCTTGTTATGTAATTTTAACATGTAGACTTGAAAGTAATATTAGGCTGGAAGTACTATGAATTTGCAATTATAAAAAACTTTCCAAAAAAATCTCCATATGTTTCAACTTGTAGTCTTTTTCTTATACATGAATATTTAGTTTACATTTTACAGTCCCATATCATTATTCTCCACTTACTTTCATGTTCATTACTGTATAGTCAAATGTATATTTACATTACTAGTTTGTTTTTCCATAAGTACTAACCCTGAAAGTACTAACCCTGAAAATCAAATTGATTTGTGAAGCTTGGGGTTCTACTGGTGTCTTCTGTTATTTTTCCTTACCATTTAGTGTATTCTATGTTTTCCAGATACATTTCCAGCCATAAAATTTTAAGTTGATTCATGTATCTTTTGACTTTGCTTTTATTCTTTAACACCATACTGAAATCTGATCAATTTTCCTTTCATTAAGGTACAATAGTAATGCTGATTTTAACTTTGACAGTTAAACCAAAGTATCTTTTTATTTGTCAGATCAGCACTGTGCCCAGCAATCTGTTCCCTCTGGCATTTTCAATCCTTATGTCAAAGATTGTTTCAGAGTAATTAATCTGAGATTTAACAGAGAAGAACAGATTCATGTACTGATATATCCCGAACTGCTGCATATTATAGACTAAAGGTTTTAACTATCAATCTCTACAAGGATTGTAAATTACTATTTATGATTTACATGATTAAATTATTTTATCTATGCACTAATGCTAATCAAATAACTTATCAGGAAATGCTGATAGTTATAATAATGTAGGAAAGCTTCCAAGTACTTCTGCAATAGAAACCATGGTTCTGACATTTTGTGTAGTGTGATCAAAGTCCTTGTAGTTATTGCAGGAAAGGCTTAAAACAATTGGTCTATTAGGAGGATAAGGGCAAAAAAAGTCCCAGTTTTTCATAGCTTAGATATAAATCACAGAAATAAAAATTAATATTAATAAGGATATTAATCATTAATAAGGATATAAATAATAATTAATGCATTTGCTGTTGTTAATGATTGTTGTGTATTTGTGCAGAATATCGTTCATTTATCTTACATGGGCATGACTGCTACAAAAATCAAATGTTAATTTATTTTAAACACTCGCTTTGAATAATCATTATTCATTAATAAAAGAAAGATACATATTTATTTAGTCCTCTTATCTCATATTCTTTGAAATGTCCTATAATTACATTCATTTTTCTAAATATACTACTAAGGATTAAAATGTTGCATTTCTTTGATTAGAACCACTACTGCAGTTACATGTTTGCTTCGGCTGAAAACCAGTGCACAAATGCAGTGCTACGCTAGACTTCCAAATTCTGTTCTGTAGAGCATTTGGCTTCACCTCACAAGGGTTATGAAACCACTCCTTTAAGCGCAGGTAGCAAAGATCAAAAGAAACACTTGTGTTGCTTAATGCAGACATTGTTTTCAGGAACTGTTAGAGAGTATCATCCACAGTAATACCAAGAGAGTTAGGAAACAAATAGGTTTCATCGAACAAGACAGTAGGTTCCAAAAGATGGGTTTGTGTTTGATTACCATCTGTACATTTTGAAGAAGAGCCTACATATTATGAGAGATTGTGTGATTTTTTTGGTGAATAAGAAACATAACTGGAAGCAAAGATCTCTTTTCTAACTTCTAAAAAGAAGGGAAATTCAACTGCCACCTGGTGCAGACAAGAAAGTCATCTGTTTCTTAGGCAGTATTTCATAACAAAGAGCTCTTGGTGCCCTAGTTAGAGGCTATTCTTGATCTGAATTTCCAGTCATGTATTTGTGCCCTTTGCTGGATTTTAGACACATTCCTGGATAAACTATCTCTGAGATCAATTGATTCAGAATATGAGATGTCTTAAAAGTAAAAATGTGGAAAACCAACTTTATTCTCAATGGCAGATAAGAATAGTAAACACTAATTTCACCTGAACCACTTCAGAGATATTTTGTTTACCATGTATTTATTTATTGTTAGCATTAACAGGAAAAATAATTACTTCAGGAAAACACATGATATGCAATGATTTTCCAAACAAAAATTATGTCAAGGAATTTGAAAGGAGTTTTTACATAAGAGTACAGTTCCACATTCAGATGTTGAATGCTGGTCTTTAAAGGTGTATCTTTACAGTATATACTATTGAAGGATATCTCCTGCTACAGTAAAGGGAAATGTTCTCTATACATACCCCAAATTTTGTATCTATACTGTTGGATACATTTTATGTTTGACTCTTAACCCTTTACAGGAACAGTAGTTTAACAGGTCGACCATATTTAGACCTTGCATTGTTGCATGAAGATTTTCTCTCAGGCTACTGAGCTACAGCCCAGTGCTTTCATTTGAAGGGCCCTGAAAGAAAGCACAGCCTGTGAGTAGGAAGAACCAGTCTTCCTTTGCACAGACGTGGAACCATGCAAGACAGAAAACAAATGAATAAACAAGTGAAAATAACAGAAACAACCAACCAACCAACCTGCCCCAAAAAACCAAGCCAAATAATGTCTTAACTACAGTAACCTTTTAGCAAAACAATAGAATTGCATTACATTTTGGTGTAAATGCATGTTCTGTGGAAAACTAATCATATTTGTTCTCAACAATTCCAAGGTTTTGGGTTTTTTAAATAAACTATGGTCCATTCAGAGGATTTGCAACTTTTCATAGATGAAAAAAAATACTCTTTGATCGTGAATCTCCTTTCTAAGGATGATAAGAGACCTTCTTTTCACTCTTCAGAATTTCTGTACCTAAAGGAATTTATATACTTTTCATTAAGGTATAAATGTTACTTTTTTCCAAGAAAATTAGAACATAATTTTAATTATGTAAGTAACTATGTTCCAGTTTCTCTGGCATGGGATGGAAACAGGCTTTCAAACATCACATTTATTGCAAAGTTTAATATGGAAAAAAAGGGATGTATTGCAATTATTTTTTAAAGAATTGCCTTCCTTAATTCTTCCTTAATAATAATCCTTTCTGAAATAAAGTGATATTTTTAAAACCACTCTTTTTAGATGAAATTCCTTATACTACATAATACAAGGAATTAGACCAAAATATCATAATATACTTTTTATGTTATAAAATCCATAAACTCAGAGGGGGAAAAAAAAAGAAAAAGATATAAGGTTAAAATTTGGTAATGTCATTGCAATCTTAATTTAAACATACAAGTATAAAGAAGGTACCTAGAAACTATACAGAAATGCAAGAGTGCCTAGATTTTAATTAGGTGGATTGCATCACTGTTTCTCTGTCCTGGCTTTAATTTTTCTGTTAGGAATCCCTTTTTTTGTCCTTTCCGCTTCTCTATTTTTTGATAATTTTTAAACTAATATTTGTTCAGTCCATTTTACACGTAATTTTACTAGAAATTATTCTAAAAGATTACATATTTTTACATTCTTTTAAAAGAAATGTGAACCAAGTACTAATAAAAGTCCAATGTGATTTCAGCAGATGCATGCACAAAACTGGATGTCATAACAGAGTTTCTTTTCCTACCTCAAATCTCCTCTCCAGACGTAAAACCTTGGCATAGCCATAATACACACCAGTAATTTTTATTATCAGTTTATTTGGTTTGTTCTTATCTATTGTAATAAAATGTGGGAAAAGAAAGTGTTCCAGATATTCTCTTGGCTTAAGCTAAATTCTTGCTTTATCACACTGAGTACAAAGCACTCACTTTGAGAGCTGGAGATGGTTTTATTCACAGTGGTGCCTTGTCTCATAAAATTAATTGCTCAGACATGTTCTGTAGTACACTAAGCAAATCCTTGATGGCTTTTAGAGGCTTTACAATAGCCTAGGAAATGTCACACTCTGCCGTGGTATATTACAGTTGTAATAGTAGTGTCACTAGTGATAGAACTATAGCTGTAGTCATTATAATCAAACTGTAAAGATAATGACACTGTGGAAATATATTTTCTTTCTCCCCAAGGATAGTTTCAGAGGACTGTTCTACAAAGGTCTCTGTGGACATATCTGAAATGACTGGTGAGCTTCCTTCTATAAAATATTGTGACTATCACAGCACAGAGCTGAATAAGCTATACACAGCGTGCACTTACCAAGGACTTTTGGAATAGGTTTCCTTAAGATGTCTGTAGTCTCTATAGGAAGACAAAAGTTCAAGCACAACACTATTTAAGGGAGGAGTCAAAAAGGCTGAAATACAAAGCCCAAAAACCCATGATTTTAATCATTTTCTGCACAGGATGGAAATTAAAAAATCAATCTCCCCAAAACAAAGAATATCCCGTTCTAGCATGGCTTGAATCAAGAAATTGTCTGATATTTTAATGACAATATTTGAAGCAGACTCAGTACAGAACACTTTCCTGAGTAGTTTTGTGCTTTTTCTTCCAAACTTACATTTATGCAGTGCGCAATCTTCTTTTTTCTTCAAAAAGACAGGCTTGAATACATAAAGATAGGTAAGTGATTTTGTGAAAGCCTGTGAGACGAGGTTCACAAAGACTCTCAGGCATGAAGATGATCAGTCTCATAATGATTAATTCTCTGCCTGGCTCGGCAAATTCTCAAAGCCTGTTATGGACACTTAGGTTTCCAGCTGTCACAGAAATCTTACAATTTTTTACATGCACAGTGAAACAACTTCAACAAGAATGATGAAGAACACTTTTTTCTTCAGCATTGCCTATTTTTGATTAACTGGTTTTTTAGAAGATGTGCACTGATATAATTTCAGACCAAAAAGCATCTCAAAGTTCAAGCTGTTGAGTAAACAGTTATTGATTTAGCATAGCCAGATATTTTCTATCCTTTCTATTCATGTCGCGGAAGGAAAGAGGTATGTATTTTGCAGCAGGCATTTGGCATGACATGACCTCATTTTTATTTAAACCAATGAATCTTAGTTTGCTTTAGATGAAATATAGATCTAAAGGTACCTTACTCTGACAAAATGACTTCAAAAAATGACAGCAATTCCAATGCTAAAGTAACTTTACAGTCAAAACTCCCATGCTTATAGACTCTCAGGTGTGCAGGCAGTTCCACAGCATTGTTGCCAATTTTTAAATGCGACCTAAATTCCAACCACAGTGAAAACTCTGAAGTGTCCTTTTTTATCTAGCCTTACAGACTTGGCTAAGGAATCAATGGAGGGAAGAAATTAAACCCATGAAACAAGGTCATTTACTTGTGAAGATGAAAACCTAACAATAATGCCTTTGACCTAATGTCCTGAAGTGCAAAAAAAATAAAAATATCAAAACATAGAATAAAAGAATAAGAAAGAATAAAAGGAAAGTAAATAATAAATACAGACATTATACATTAACTTAAAGCAATCAATCTATATGCCTAATTTTTAAGATGAGCATGTTTCCTTCATTGAAACACAAGTGGTTTTTTTCCCTGGGGACTGAAATAATAATAATGCAGTATGTAGCAAGCACTAAAAAGATCTTATTAAATATATAAAGCTACTATATTTGGGCATCTTTAAGAGTTCATGCTCTAGAAATATTGTGATAACTAGAATCTACCCAGCCATTTTGGAGTTTTTATCTGATACAGAACACAGAGTAAAAATTAATGCAAAAATTTATTGGTAAGTTTGCAAAAAATAGTTCAAACCAAAGTTTTTTCCTACTATTTCACTAGTAATCTTGAACATAATCATTATAAATCTAGGTTTCCATTTTCTAAACAGATTTAATATAATATAAAAAACATTTCTCTATTATGAATTAGCGTAATATGTATTTTCCCCCAGCATTTGCAAGTATATTTTAAAAAATTACAGAGATGCCAGTGCTTTTCTCTGTGTTAAGGTATGATACCAATTACCTATTAAAGAAGTAAAACATTAATCTGATATGACAGCTATGCTTTTTTTGTATCTAGGAGTGCTTACTAGTCCACCTCTATCATCACTCTCAACATGTCATCTAAGCTAATGATGCATCAAAACACTTTTGATGATGCTGTATGAAACTGCTTTTTAAAGGAAAAGGCCACTGATTCTTTTTAAGGGACAGAATCTATGAACACTTCAAAACATGCATGTTGTCTCAAAATGGATTTACAAAATATTTCTTGTAATTAATAATGTGAAAAGAAATCTTCCTTAAATATATTTATTTGGCAGATTAATGATATTTTTAATTGATCTATATTCAATATTTCCAGGAAACACTGATACAGGCTTGCACATGAAGGACAGGTTGCTAAAGCCGGAGTCACCAGTATTAATATTGCCTGCTACTGTGAATTAGATACCAACCTAATAATACTCACTTGTGAAGTAAGACATTTCAGCTGTTACTTATATTGGCGGATATTTCTCTAAGTAAGGCTTTATTCTACCATTTAGCCATGAATAAGGATGATGGGCATAAGTTTAAGTGGAAACTATTACTTGGAAGAAGAAATTAATAAAAGAAAATCTTAAAGAACTGCCTTCCCCTAAAATAAACTGCCCTTAATCCCCAATGAAATAATGCTAGTTTTAAAATTGCTGAGAATTTGACCCTCCCAATTAAAAATATCTTTCAGAAGATGCCTACAAAAGTAGGAGTGTGAGTATATGTAGTGCAGAGGTGGGTCAGATTAAAAACAATTGATGATGTTTATCATGGTTTGACCCTGGCCAAGTGCCAGGCACCCACAGCAGCCGCTCACTCGTTGCCTCCCCTGCCACATCTGGGCAGAGGAGGGAAGGAGAGGGGAAAAAAATGAACACAAGGGTCCATGAGTTGAGATAAGGATCCGGGAGAAACACTCCAAGGACAAAGCAGGCTTACTTAAGTTGCAAAGTGAAATTTATTACTACTAGAGTTAGAAGGAGGATATGAGAACTAAAACTAAACCTTTAAAAGACACTGTTCTTTTCACTCCCCACCCCTTCCTCCCTCCCTCCCCTCCCACCAACAGTGCAAGCAGGGGCAAGGTGTGGGGGTTCAGATCAGTCCAATTCCAGGATCTTCTTCCCCTGCTTAGGGAGAGGAGATTTTTTTTCGCTGCATTGCCGTGGGGTCCCTCCCATGAGAGACAGTTCTCTGTGAATTTCTATGGCATGTGTTCACTCGTCCACGGGATGCAGTCCTCCAAGGACAAACTGCTCCA
>VYZT01065872.1:0-17705 GCA_013400735.1 Pomatostomus ruficeps | reverse complement strand
ATCCTACAGTTAGGGTACTCTCTTGCATAGGCATTGAAGCTGGGTGGTCAAGTGGACACTAAACAGTATGACAGCAGTCTGTCAGAACTGCCAGAAGAAGTAGCATGAAGCTCAAAAGATGAAACTAGTCAAATGAAGCAAGCCACAATAAACAGACTAAATGTGAAACTATTAATAAATAGCCATGCAGAATAAAGATGACCAATGCCTTAAACTGAAGGGGTGAGGCTAAATGAAAGGAGTGACTCAAAGCTGAGAGAGAACTTATACCAGTATTGATTTTTTTTTTTTCTGTAATTAAGTAATGGCAGGTAAACTTGTGACATGTTTCCCTGAGGTAGATATAGATATATGATAAATCCTTTTCTGCCTATACCTCTGGTGTGTTGGCAGTGACCTCAGCTGGTTATAACCCATGCAGTCACATGTGGAGCTGCATGGGTTAGAACCACCCCTGCAACTGAGCAGGGCCAGCCTACTGGATGGGGCTGGCCAGCATCTGTCTGCTCCACTAGGCAGCTGAATGCCTCTGCAGGCATTCAGCTCTTAAAAGCATGGCAGAGTAGCTTTTCTTCAGAAGGTTTGTGTGAGAAAAAAATGAGGATTCAGTAAAAGCTACCTTTTCATGCCCGATATACCTCCCCTGACAGCAGCATAGGTTTGCCTTCAACGTACAACTGTTCTTTGAGTGTTGGTAATACTGCAGTTGTCAGCCCAACCATGGTGATTTTCCTCACTGATAATTTATTATACAAATCATTGAAGGGAGTGGGTTTTGGTGGCTTTTTTGTGTTGTGGCAGTGTGCCTCCTTACTATAGGTATTGTGTATCTAGTGATTCAGACTGAGCATCCAAAAATATTTGTAATTCCTGTCCTGATATTTATTCATTAATGTCTTTGTTCCTGCCTAGTTCACTTCCCTGTTTCTTAATGCTCTTGCTTTTACCTACAGGTGTTTATTACACTTAAGAACCTGTAATAAAGCTGTCAGATGATACCGGTTCCTTTTCAAATAGCCTAAGGGTAACCTAGCTCTTAGCTTATTTTTATCGCTCTTCATTGTTCCTGAAGCACAGCAGACCATTTCAGAAACAGCAATAGTGTTGAAAAAATTGGATTATATATATGAAAACTGAACTCCAGTGAACTCTCTGCATTATGTCTTTTGTCTTGCTGCTTTTTCATTAAGTTGCTTTCTTACCTTCTTCCTCTGACGAAACCCTTTAAAACACCTTGGTGGAGTTTCCTTGTTTTATTAATTACAGACCCGCTGAGTTCTCCGCACTACTGTTAAAATAATGTTTTTGATAGAGTTGCTTGTTGTCGCAAAGGTGACCTTTCTGCACTGGCAAAATTAGGGCAGTCTGGAAGGTCAGCAGGAACAATTCACTGAAGCTTCACTTCGAACTGACTTCTTCCTTCCTGGGATTAAAGCATTTGCGCAGGCATGCGCTCCCTGGCTCTCAGCACACCCTCAGCCGCTTATGCTGCTTTATGAGCTCTAATCCAAAGCAGCACTCGCAGCTCTGGAGCAGAAAAAGCTGCTGCACTTGGGCCCTGCGTAGGGCTGCTTGATGTCCTGGCTTTGTGTGAATAAAGGACGCAGTAACAGAAGAAAGAGGAATCACGATTTGGCTGGGCGCTGTTTGCTGTGTGCAATACAGGTCACTTCAAGCCACAGAACTGCCTGGGAGCCTTTCTGTGCTGTTCTGGGCCCTGTGGGGGCCAGGTTACTGATTCCTGCAGAAGCTCAGGTGTGTGGAGAGATGCTGAAGGGGGAAAATATATTCAGGGAAAATGCCACTGCATGGTTATCTGTAAACTGTGTACAAGCACTGAGGATCACTCTTTCTTCCCACACCTGTACCCTGTTCCTGTTCCCTTAGGTGACAACAGCATCTTTTGCTACTTCGTTCACTGGAAATAAATTGCTTTATCCACATCAGGCATTCCCAGGGTGGGATTTCTGTCCATGAGCTACTTGTGTGAGCCTGTTCCTCAGCTTCTGTTGACTCTTATGCCCTGAGGAGGGGAGCTATTTCTTTTGTATTACTTTTTTTTTTCTCTGACCAAAATAAGCAATATCTTTTAGATCCTGATAGTATTAAACCTTGTCTTTTTTTACCATATACCTACTATTATTCTGTTTACTCATCTTGAATATCTGGGAAAGTATTCTCCTTTCTTCCTTGACTAGATTTTAATAGAAATTTTGCTTAATACGAACCATTTTCTGGATATTTTTGTCCTGCAGGACCTTCTGGGGAAATAAAATTTTCCCTTTTGTCACCAGAATTCATGTATAACATTGCAGGTGGTCAGACATAGATCACAGTTCTTCTCTATAAGTTTTTAAAGGTGGGAGTTGACTGGAATGTAAAAAAATCTGATGAGAAAACACTGTCAAACTTTAAAAAACTCAAAATTTACTTGGAGTAATGCTAGCTTTAGCCATTGGCCCGTGTATGGGAATTGGGAAGGTTGTTTTCAAAATTTCACAAATTAGACTAAGAATTATTCTTGCGGTTCCCTGAACATCAGGAAGGCAGTTATCCGCAGGATCATTTAGAATGGCCTCTGAGATCATCAGGTCTTTTCAGGGAGTTGTAGAGAGACTTGCAGAGTGTTAGGGAATTAGCAAGCTGAGGGGCTTGCTTATGCACTGCACCCACCCATCTTTTGAGTCAAACTGCTGTTCCTGTGTGTCTTACCTAGGTCTACCTTACCTTTGTAAGGCTGTTGACAGAAAATGCTCATCTCCTGCTATGGTTTTTCTTTCCCTTATATTCAGACACATTTATTTGGAAGCCTAATATTTAGACGCTTAAGCAATTGGCTGCACATTAGGTTTTTTTTCGTCCTAAGTGCCAGATTGCCTGTTTACAACTTAACCTTTTCTTGACCTGGTTCACAGCTTACTTTCTTGACTTATGGCCCTCACCAGTTTTTCACCACCATTTGGCTCCAGCTGTTCTTATAAAAAGAGGCATTTAATTGCACCTTCCAGTCAGCCTTAGGGCTTGGAAACACTCATCAGCTTCAATCATGTTTGCAGGACTCTATGTAGAGGAGACAGCGGCTCTTAACGCTTTGCAGTATAATGTGTTTGCAGTCCTATATTTATTGGAAGTGCTTATACGGCATTCTTACAGGATTTAAAAATCCACATGGGAGAGGAAGGAGTGAGACTTTAAAGGCTAATGGAGCTGAACAAGAGCTATAAGCATTATGAATATGATAGGAGAAGAGGTGATTTCTGCATATGCTGCTGTCCTCCAGCTACAGATTGTTGCCCTCTCGTGTCTGTTTGGTTTGAGCCTGTCAGTGATTGGTCTGATTTCTATCATCTGTTCTCTAGTGCAAGAAAACAAGTGAGGTATAGCTTTTTAATGCCTCTTGTGACTGTACAGATCTCCCTAATATTCTTTTTCAATTGTTTCTTCTTCTGACTGAAGAACGTTTGTCATTCAAAAGCTGTTCCTTATTTTTGCTTGTCCTCAGCATTCTCCTCTGAACTGCTTCTGCTGACACTAAAGTGTATTGAGAGGACAAGACCAGGACTGCATGCAGAACTTGAGTTGTATTTTTCCTCTGTGATGATAAGTGTTCTTTTCCTGTTCTTTACTCCTTTGTGAGAGTTTTGATTTTGCCCTTCTTTGTTTGTTTGTTTGAGAGAATTTATACATGGAACTATGGTGTGTAACTGTCTATTGCAATCCCCAGATCTTACTTGTCAATAGTAATGGTCAGCTCAAACTCTTCCACTTTATGTGGAAAATTACATATTTTTGTGTGCAAGCCTGGAAGTTTATCCAAATGAGTTTCATTCATACCTACATGAAATTATCTGACAATGTAATGTCCAATAACAGAGTGTGACTTTTCTGCAGTTCTCCAGAGCCAGCCCTCATCTTCACCTCCTTGAATAATTTAACCTATCGGCCGTCATACTGTTTTGCTGTTACACACATTGTCTAGATTACCTGTGAGCATATCAAACTGTCTGGCTCCTTCCTTCAATGACAAGAAGTGACTGATAACTCCTACTTTGTTTCCTGTTCTCACAAATAAGGAGTTTCACCTTTGAGATCTTCCCACTTGTTTTGGCTGCATGTTTTTTTTTCAAGACCTTCAACATAGACAATAATTGAGTATCTTCTGGAAACATGAGTGCACTGAAGCCAGCAGATCTTCCTCTGTCCTTTGGTACCTTTTTTTTAGTTGAGACTGCTGCCTGCAGTGGTTTTGTTTGCCAGCTAACAAGTAACCTTAGGTTTTTCCATATGTCGGCCCTCTATTCTGAGCTCTCTAAGTGTGCAACGCTGAGCCAGGTAATAGGGATCAGAGGCTTTCTGGCTAAAAGGCCAGTTTATACAGCTCAGGAGTCAGGTGGTTTCTCTTCTTCATCTGTACCTGGTGGAACTTGGGTAAACTCCCCTCTCCAGCTGGATAGCTTAAAACCTGCAGAAGGAGATGCTGGCATCCACACTTTGCAGTCCAGCAGGATTGTTTAAAGCAGTATCAGTGGGAACAGTTCCAGGTTAGTCTCTGCAGCACAAAAGACCTACTGTGAGCCAGATCTGGGTCCAAGATGTATTCACATTATGCAAGTATTTCCTGTTCAAGATGACTATTAATCAAACCAGACAACACTTTTGCAGCAAAAGCTTTCTATAAAATTCATATTTAGGATATGGCATTAACTTACACCATAAAAATGGCTGTTGAATGTTTAAAACAACAAAACAAAAATAATCTTTAAAAAATGGAGAGGAAAACGGCTGCTTCTGGAAAGCAGAATGGCACTTATCTCTTGCATGAGCTCATCTTAATGCTTTTCATGATTAATTAAGAGAATGAGTCTTAGGAGTGGGTGAGGGAGCTGGGGGTGTTTAGCCTGGAGAAGGGGAGTCTCAAGGTGACCTTATTGCTGTGTACAACTGCCTCAAAGGAGGTTGTAGCCAGGTGGGGATCGGTCTCTTCCTTCAGGCAACCAGCAAATGGACAAGAGGAAATGGTCTGAAGTTGCACCAGGGAAGCTTTAGAAAAAACTTCTTCATGAAGAAGGTTGTCAGGCACTGGAACAGGCTGCCCAGGGAAGTGATGGAGTCCCATCCCTGGAGGTATTTAAAAGACATGTAGATGTGGTACTTGGAGACAGAGTTTAGTAGTGGACTTGACAGTTGTTAAGGTTTGTGCTTGAACTTGATGATCCTCGAGGTCTTTTCCAACCTAAATGGTTCTGTGATTCTATAGTACTTCATATTTCTAAAGATAACTCTGTTCATTTAACCGGGAAAGCAGGTTCTACAAGAAGGGAATCTTGAGATTTTATTTCAGAGCTGCATTGTTGAGAGTGTAATGCACCCTGCATCATGAAGGACAGCCCCCTGTTATATCTTTGTAAGTGTCAGTAAGTCCCATTTCAAGATCCCTTCTAATCATACCTGGATATGGATGCTGTGTTAGGGAGTGTTAGTGACTTTGGTTTAAAAGCAGAAAAATGTACTTTCAGCCTGCAAGTGTCTGGTGCTTCTGCTTTCTGCATTGAAACACTGAATTTCAGTTAATAAAAGTAACCTAGGGGATGGGTGCCTGCTACCTGGAGAGCAAAACAACCACTGAATTTTAGTCAAAGTGGTTTTTTCTGTCAGAGAGTTAAGAATCTCTAGTTTAGAAAATGCATCTCACTTCTGAAGTATCTTTTGATCAGCTGTGTTGAACAGAACAACATCCACTTTCTTGGAAGGTTTTTCTGTGCTGCATTTGTGTTCTGTAGTGGCTGTTGGTTGTGCAATGACTCTGCCTATCTGCATCCTTCCTTGCATCCTCCAGCCCTGCATTCTCTTTTGTTGACTGTTCTGCAGCACTTGTTTCAAAAATATCTTCCTTTCTAAATTTTTTTTTCAATTATTTTCCAAGATGAAGCCCAGCTCAGCTACTCTAGATCTGTCCCATCCTCATCTCTCAGAAGGACCTCTGTGGTTTCAAGCTTGAAAGGATACTGGAGGATTTCCCCTACCTGGGGCCTTTCTTACAACAGAAGAGTTTCAGTGTCACTCCCAGTGAGGAGGTGTGTGCCTGAGGAAAGAAGGAGCTGCATCATGTGCCTGTTTCCTTTCCTTACTGCTGCTGTGGTTTTCCAGACAACAAAGCTTTCTTTCCCGTGATTTCAAAGGCTCAGTCTGGGTGTTGCCTTTTGTAGCAGAGGGTGCAAGTTGCAAATTCTGGAGAGGCAGGAAAAACAGAGGTCCTCAGGGTAATAGCTGCCTGGCTGCAGGCCATGAGGCTGTTCAGGTCTTAAATTCTTGTTAGAGTTACAGGAATGACAGAGCTGATATGTGGGATCATTTTTCTGAAACTGTTAAAGGAAGTCCATCTATGCTTGGTACTTGACAGCTCTCTGGGAAGCACTGTCAGACAGCCAAGTGTGCTCCCTTGCAGAGCTCAAATGTGTGTTATGTTGGCAGAGTTCATTCTGAATAGAGCAGTCTTACAAAGGCATATTTCAGCCTTTTGGAAGTCATAGTTTAATCAATTCTCCAGAGATAGCATGGTCTTCTTACAGCCCCAGCAGTGAGCTTTTACTTTCCATCTCATCTGAACAGACTGCAGAAGGGACAGCCCGATGTTCAAACCCTTCCCTGCTCTAGCGCACAGTGACAGCGAGGTACTTCTATCTGATGTGTACTGGGATTTTAAAATTTTTTTAAAAGTCAAGCCACCCCAGCTTTACAATTAAATTTATAGAGGTATTAAAGCAAAAACTTTATCTATTTGTCCAGACAATTCCCTTGCCTAACTTTGATTTGAATTGAAGCAAGGCTTGATCTCCTCCTCCAGCTCCTCCCCCCATCCAATGGTAATAGCAGAGATTTCCTCTCATTAAGTGAACTTTAGATGGAGCCCACCCTCAAATAAAAATCCAAACATTTTGCTTTGTTTTGGGCAAAGGAGGCAGGGAGGCATGTAAAAGACAGGAGAAAGACAAATAGCCTTTCTAAACAAACAAAGGATAATTGCTCTCATAAATGTGGGTCCTCATAATTTAAGAGAAATAGTTTATATACTTGGTAAGCCTTATAAACAGAGAGAGGAGACAAGGGCCAGAGCTGTGCTCAATAAAAGGTCCAACTCAACAAGGCCCTTGATTGTTAAGTTGTGTATTTTGTGAGCCTCTGCCAAGTTTCCTTGCTAGCTGGGCTGTGCTGTGTGCTGAGAGCTGCACAGAGGAGCAGCCTCTGGGAGTTTCTCTGCAGAGCGTCCTGGGAGTGGGAGGGTGCCGAGGCTGAGAGCAGTTAGAGGCAAAACCAAACCATCCCGCAGATGGCAGCTCTTTGTTGTGGTGTGCAACATGATATTTTGGGGTTGGTAGGTACAAGGTTCATGTGAAAAGCCTAAATCTAGAATGTGTTTGTAATACAGTATATAGAAAATTAAAATGTGTCATGTATTGGCCAGATGGTATAAACCAGTGATAAAGGCTTTAGCCTCACCACAGCCTCTAACAGTAGGTAACTCCATGTCTTAAGGAATTTACCTGTTTTGATTTCTCCCTCTTTTTTTTTTTTAACATTTTTTTCGTGAGATTTCAAAACAGTTAATGAGTGAACGTGAAACAGTATTCCTGTCAAACAAACTTTTGTTGTGGTTATTGACTTACTAGGAGAATCCTCATAGCATGTCTCAGCCTGGACATATTCTGTCACACAGGTAAACGAAACTTGAACTGAAAATTTAAACTGTTTCAAATAATGAACCTTAGGGTTGCCAGGTTTTTTGGGGTTGGAAGCAAGAATCCGGTGATTCCACACAGTGCACGGTGGTGTGTCCGGAGGGTTGTATTTCGTCTGCTACCACCTTTACCTTGAGGTGTTGATGAAGTTTTTGTTGTATGATGCATTAGCTTCTCTCCTGAGCATCTGTGATCTGCTTGCTTTTGCTTTACTTTTTTTTTTCCCATTAAACTAGAACACTTTGTTTCTGTGTATGCAGATTTTGTCTGCTGTAACTACTGCCTGTGATGGCGAAGAAGTTATGCCTGGCTCTGGCTGCATGGTTTTTACTACTAGTACTGGAAAACAAACATCGGGTTGCATTTCAGCAGCTGTATCTGAATGCTCAGAGTTGTAGAGGGTCCTCAGGACAGAGAAAGATGCATGGCAGGGTGAGCACAAATATTCGATATGTTGCAGTATGTCATATTCTGCATGATCTGCATGGGATGCCTGACACGGGTTGGTGGCACCATGTGGTTATGCCAATGTGTAATACTCCTGCTAAGGAAGAACTCTTTCTACCTCTCTGTGAACCTCACTTGCCTTTAATGCTCTGGTGCCAGAATGTGCAATTGCAGGGAAGCAGACCTGTTCTGTGACCAGACTGGGCTTGCTGTCCGAGAGCTGCCCCTCAGGCTGCTAAATGACTCCTGGTGACTAATTAGATAGGAGAGAAGTAAGCTGCCAGTGCTTTGGTGGGGAGCACAGAGGACAGGTGATGCTGTGGCATGCTCACTGATGTAGTTTAGGCACCTGTTAGCTGTTTGAGAGCATGGGTGTCTCAAAGTGCCTTTGGAGCTCCATCCATGTCACCAGGAACACCTCAGTGCCCGCTGCAGAGAGGGCTGCTCAGCCCTGGCTGGCCATGTGCTGAATCTGGAGCTTGGAGGGTACTGCTGGGGGGAGCACGAAGCCAAGTGGCTGAGATCTTCTGTTCAGCTGTCAGAAGAAGACAGGCAATTTACTTTCTCCCAGTAGTGAATCTGTCAGATGCAGCACTGCCAGGTCTGCTGCTTGAGCTTCTCAACCATGCTGACCCGTAAGATTTGCCTAGATGTCAAAACATGTGCTGAGGAAAGTCTCAACAATACATTTGATGCAGTGTTTCTTTTGGATACAGTCTTTTAAAAGAAGCAGAATGTGAATTTACATCAAGGTTGCCAAGACATCCAACAGCTTCTGAATTCCTTGTATATTAGTGCAACAGTTATTACAGCTTATTTTAAAACATACAATTAAATATAAACTGAATTTCCTAATCCAGTTTATATTAGTTAAAACACAAGAATAAGCGTCTGGCTTCATCCTCTGGCTCCACTCATCATAATCTGTATGACATTTTTGACATCATATTGTGCAGTGGAGTTATGGGTTTTAACAGAGGGCACAAAAAAGGGAAAAGAGTGAAACAGCAGCACTTTTTACAACATCATAGCTGACAACAGCTCAGTGCACATATCCTCCGAAACCACAGTGCTTCCCGTGATTTGGGGAAGGGTTCCATTTCCAGAGCATGTCTCCCACGGCTGCAGCTGTCCCCAGCTCTGGGATACACTCCATGTTTTCCACGGTCCGGAGTTCTGGTCCTGCATTAGTGTATCCCCAGGATGCATCATCTCACAGGCTGCACCAGAGCCCACCTGAAGACAGGTACAACCCAAAGTCATTCTCTTGGTTTATTGTGTCTGTGCCTTTGCCACTCTGCTGAAAGGGGAGAATAGGTGTTTAATAAGGGAGAATTTGATTAAAACATTGGTACAAGCCTGAAAAAAACTACAGTACTGCAGTTGTGCCTCCCATAAGTTACTACAGCTCCAAGTAGCATTACTGCCAGGAAAGTGAGAAGGGCTTGGTTGAGTTACAAGGATGTGCTGGGCACACAGTAAAAGCTGTTTTCCTTGCAGTGTGAACTTAACAGTTACAATATCTTGGTAGCTTGTCTTAAAGTTTACAGCTCATGTCCATCTGTTTTCTGCACAGGGCTATCATGAAGTGTCTGTTTTAAACAAAGCGGATGAAACCTCTGCGAGTGCCCCTTATTGTAAAGCTGTATTCTGTGGCTTACCTAATTAATTTTTCATTAATTTTAGCATAATAAGCTAAATTTAACCCAACTTAAAAAATAGTCCTTACCGCTGTGCCACTGGGTGCTTGGCTTTTATTCGTACTCATCTATTGCATTATGCCAATTCCTGATCTTACATATTTTAACACAAAAAAGAAGAAAAGAGAGAAAGTTAATAGGGTAAAATCATTCTGGTTTAATGGTGTGATTATAATATACTCATAATGAATTTGATACCTTTTCCTTGAAAAATGTTTTAAATTATTTAATTGTCTTTAATTTGGTTTCCTAATTATATTAGGTGTATATTAAGTTTTCCCTGGCACACACTTTTATAAATGGAAGGTAAGCTTTTTATTCAGTCGTAGAACTTCTGCGGTTTCCATTACTTTCCATACTTAGTAAGAAAGTTCAAAGCCTCTGTTTCATTTCTGGCCATCTGTAATTATAGTAAACCTTCCCATAGGTACAGCCAAATGTAGCTATATATGGAAATAATACACATATATGTATGGAGAGATAATTAGATTATACCAAGGTTGTGATCCCCTGCCGGAGAAACTAGTCTGAATCAGCTGCAGTCCTTGCCAAGGCAGAACATGATCCCTCAGTGCAGGTGTTCAGCATCTCCCTGTTCCTCCACTACGCAGCGCTACCGGTGCTCCACAAATCCACAGTGACATCTAGGTTGCTCTTGGAGTTTGTCCACACCTTTTCTAAGCAATGGCTTGTTGCAGCTGGTTAAACAACACTCTTTAATCCCTAGCTTTATTTTGAAATTCTTGTCAACACCTGATATAAATCAGTTTTCTCATCCTTAAAAGTATAACAGAAACAAACAGCAGTGAGTGATGGATCACATGTGCTGCAGTGGAGTGCTATTCAGTTCACATAGCTTAAACTAAAATTAGGATCAAAGCAGTTTAATAATGGCATGAATTTAATCAGTAGTCAATGAGCTGCTCATTTGGGATCAGTACCAGTAACGCCACAGATAAATTACAACACTGAATTAATGTTAATAAGCACTTACAGGAAACAGCTTTAACTAATCCCCAGAAGTTATAGTTCCACAAGTACACACACATACTCTACCAGCATGCACGGGTTACAGTCTCCCCCTCTTCCCCATCTGAAGTGCACCCCTATCCTGCAGCAGATGTGGGTGCTCTCACCTCCTGGGACCCCGTGCTGCTCCCTCAGCTGGTGAGGCAGCACCCACGAGCTCGGGTGCACCCCATGAGCTGTGGGTCTTTGCCTGCAGCAGCCTGCCTAAAAGCAGGCAGCTCCTGGCCTCTGACTAGGAGGCTGCTCTGTCTGGCTGATGATTTTCTTCATTGTTAAGGTGACTGGTTAGAGATGATGGTTTTCCTGCATTTTAACGTGATCAGTATTGGGAACCACAGGCTGATTGTATGTGTTTTTTACACCTGCACACTGCCAAGGGTTCACTCATAGTCCTGTCTGAAAAGGTGGTGTCCCAGGCCATTTGCCAAGGCTGGGCCATGCCATCACCATCTGTTCCTAAATCTCACCTTGTTATCATCAGTAATCTGCTGCTGCATAGACAGGGCACAGAAGCACACCCTCCACCCATACCTTTGTGTACAGCAAGGCTGCTAAATGCAGGTCAAGTGTGATGAGATTGCTTTTTGCTCTTGAGAGTCTGGAGTTTTTCTGTAAACAAAAATCTGAATTCCCTTCAAGGAGCAAATATCTGTTCAGAGAAAGGCTGCCAAGCTTGCTGCAATGTACTGCAGACAGATGAGGCTTTGTTGTATTACAAGGCAATTTGTCTAAGGGGCAGGTTCTGCCAGCTGTAGTCTCAGCTAAAATAACTTATTCTGCCTGAATTGTTCCCCAGATATGGCTTCACTTGCATGAAACTCATTACAGTCAGTAAAGAAGACTCAGTAGCATCACTGGTGAGTGCTGTAGATAGAGAAACTAATGAAGAGACGTGACTGCTTGACTGGGGTGTCCAGGAACCATGGCTCAGTCCCAAGGCAGGCATCCCACCTGTGTTTTGGAGCAAGGAGGAGCTGATGTCCATGCCTAAAGGTCAGCCCTCATGGCTGGAGGCATTGTGTGCCTCTCTGAAGCCTTTTCTTACTGTGGTGTTCAGATGGCTTCTGGCTGCTTTATAACATAACAGATCACTTGGGAATGTACTGTTGCCTTCCAGAGCTTATGAAACAGCAGTTTCTACATCAACTGAGGCCATTCAACATGAAAGCTTTGCAAGTCAAATATCACTTCAACAGCATATGTGTTTGTTAGATCATTTCAGTGAACTCACAGCTTTGTAAGGTCTTTCCTTAAAAAGGTGGGATGGTGGAGACGAGGGTTTGCTCAATGAGAGGTGATGCTCCATGCGAACTGTACAGTCCGTCCTTGTGCTCTGCTATTCAGCCCTGGTGAACAGACACCTTTCAGTGAGGTATGAGCTACTTTTGTGCCAGGATTTTATGAGTTAAATCACAGCCTGATGCTGTAGTGACAGAATTCAAGTGCTGCAAAAGTCACATGAGAAGCATCTTGGTGGAGAGATTTTTTTCCATCCCCAGGTTGATGTACAGGCATCCCATTTCAGCAGGTAGTGAACAAAACACTCATTTCATGTGTTAAGGAGATGGTCCTAGGGAGGATTTTAATTCCTGAGATTCAAATGGAAAGACTTCAGTGCCCTACTATAGATACCTCTGTAGACATAAGCAGCCACATGCACTCTTGTCATTGAAAATGTTCTACTTCAGTGCTTTTGCCACCTCTGCCTCTTTCCATGTATCATGTCAAAACAGTCAGTCCAAACTGAACAGGAGGGATGTCTTGTGGTAGACACTTATTCCCACAAACTGAAGGGTGATCAGGAATTTGCAACAGATTTTGCTGTCTCCTAGACGGAATAAGATATGAAATAGTGAACATTTCAACATTTTGTGTGAGTTTTGGAATCACCCTCAGGGCTACAGAAGTATTTTCCTGAATTGTGTGTAATACCAGTAGTATCACTGCCTTGCACATGGCTCATGTGTTCTGTAAATGGAATTAAAATGACAGAGCAAGTAAATGTGTAACTGGATTATAGCAGATTAGTGGCCCAGTAATCTCATCTCACTTCTTACTTGAGCATTTCTCATAGTGACACTTCCGCAGTGTCATGTTCCTATACATGGATCATGCTATAAATAGTAATGAATACAGCACAAGTGGAGTGTAACTTAGTATAAGGAAATGAGGGCAATACTTTCCAGCCAAATACTGATGTTACAAAAGTCTCTTTGCCACAAATAGAAGGGAGAGAGTGAACTAACCTGGCAGCGTTTCAGATTTAGTGTGTAGTGAGAGGAGTTGTGATCCTGTGAGAATGCTGGCTGCTCTGAACTTACAGTAGCCTCTGGTACTCTGCACATCATAGGAACTGCTTGGCATCCAGGTACTGCATCAGCCTCTTCACTTGTAAATTCAGTGAGCTGGAAAATGTGAAGTCACTACATGCTTCTAAATGTTTCCTATAAAATTTCTTTTTACCTTCTCATTAAAAGTTTTTAAATGTGATTTTGTGATGTCTCTTTATTGGCTGTGTTCCATGTTTCCAAATTATACTGAAGAATGCTAGGAATACATTTTTATATTTCTTTTTTTTTTTTTGCATTACTGTTCTGCTTGAAGTCTTGTGCAATTAGGGAGGAGGAGATGAAGTAAGTCATTACGATAATTTCCCCACCTGAAGCCTCAGTACCTAGTGGAACTATAGCACAGTGTTAAATGTCTTTTCTAGAACCTGAGCCTCATTAGGTGTACCTTAATTTACATCACACATCCTGTAAACATAACCTTGTCGTCACTTCACTCCTTAAATGTAATAGCAGACCAGCAGTTGGACAGTGCTTTTCTCTCTCTGAAGGAGTGTAACTTTCCCCTGTGCTTTGTGTCCATCAGCCTCACTTCTGAAGCAGGGCTTATAAGAGTAAGTGTCAGTTCAACTAGGGGTGGTCTGAGTGTGGATTCACTAGGATTTCAGTATCAGTTTAGTAGTCCTGGTAGTCCTTGTCTCCAAGCTTAGCTTAGTGCATCCCACCAAGAAATCTGTAGCCTCAACTCTACCAAAAGGAGAGCACGTGCTAATTTTTCTACACCAAGGAGGAAAACTGGCAATGGAGGGTGCTGCTCAGGTGTTGTCTTGAGTTTTACAGTTCTTCAATGTTTCTCTTTGCTGTAGTACTTTCTCACGCATGCTGTTGTAAACATGGCCATGTTTTTGCTAACTATTCATGTTTTTGCTAACTATCCATGGTTTTGCTAACTATCCATGCTTTTGCTAACTATCTATGTTTTTGTTAACTGTCCTTGTTGTTTTCACTCCATTCTCCTAGGCGGAGACATGGGATGGATTTTTCCTTTGACCAGTGTGATTGAGGGGTGGTAATTTCTACCTCCAATCCACGGTGATTTCTAAGAACATATAAATAAAAGTCAGAAGGTTCTGCCCTCTCTCTTTTAGCTCTCTCTTTTAGCTCTCTCTTAGCTCTCTTAGCTTTTCATTGTTCCTCAACCTGGTCAGCTACGTGTGTTTTCTTTGTGTCCATACAGTGCGACACTCAGGAGTCTCAGAAATTACACCAGTAGATGCTGAGTCTCAAATTCAAGTTATAAGTTACAAGGATCTTTGGTATATTCATTGTATTGTGAGAAAAAAATCCACCATCTTGAGGAATTTTCATTGACGTTCAGGAGACTATTATTAGAGTCTGCATGAGCAGGGTTTAATATGCTCCTTTAGATCATGTGCATTGCAGTGAACTTCATCCTCTTTCCTCCCAAAGTAGAGAATGGTCTGTATTTTATGACTCGATTACAAAATCTGCAAAAGTGCGTACTGAAACAACTTTGAAAAAGCTGTAGCAAGGGCATTGCTTCTCAGCCCAAAGTGTGTATCTGTGCCCATGATGAAAATAAGCATCAGTTACTCCTTCATTTTTTCACCTCCCTGACAAATTCTTTCAATAAGAGTTTTACTTCTCTCTTTTAGGAAGACCAGGATGGCTAACTAATCAGGGCTGGCTGATGATAAAGGGTGGAAAAGTTCTTGGGTCATCCTGTATAAACAACAGCTTAAAGCAGAATTTTCTTCATAGATTAATTCCTCTATTGTTGTGTTTTGGTTTGTCTTTTTTTTTTTTAATCTTGCTGCTTCCTAGAAAGCTCTAGACGTCAATCCTACCCCGCTCAGCCCATGCCTTGACCTATTTGTGTACTGTGTCATAATTTTTAACCCTCAACTACAAAGTTTTCTCTTAATCAAACTTGGCTACTGCTCCTTCTGACATAGCTCTGCAAGTACAGTAACCTTTCCGTCACCTCTGTGCTCTATCTGCATACGTTGGAGATGATGGCACGTATTAGCATATCTGTTTTGCTCTTCAGCTGCACAGGTCAAGATCACTTAACCTTTCCACTCAGAGTTTGGGAATTAGCACATTTATTATGACATTTTCACGAGGGTTTGATTTGCTTTAATTGGGCACAGTTTGTTCTTCTGTGCAAGGCCTTAAAAAGAGGACCATTGTTAAGTTCAACTGAATTGGTAAACACGGAATAATTATATTTAGAGGGGACTCCTGTACGCTTTCCCATCACGTGTATATACATATTCATGAGACCACCATGACAGGTTCCCATTTTTCTTGGGCTTTGTGACGATAAGGGCCTTTCTCTTCATCTGTCTCTTTGTCAACATGTCTAATATTTCTTGATTCCAAGTGCAGCTTTTGCTGATGTCCTGTCTTTAAGTCTACTC
The DNA here is from genome assembly GCA_013400735.1 of Pomatostomus ruficeps. Lineage (NCBI taxonomy): Eukaryota > Metazoa > Chordata > Aves > Passeriformes > Timaliidae > Pomatostomus > Pomatostomus ruficeps. The sequence goes on along the minus strand of VYZT01065872.1, from coordinate 2,061 downwards.
CCTGAAATACTGCCATAAGCTGGTGATAATAAATCTGAGCATAAATGTAAAATTCTATATAGAGCTAGTGATGATGTTTTAAATAATTAGCTTAGGTTAACATTAAAGAGACTGAAAGATTTAGATAGTGACAGAGTTCTTGCTTTGAATAATAACTCAGCAATTGTGTAGACATAAACATCACATTTTTTTTTTTGCACATTGATTTTGAGTTAATGAAGTCTAAATGACATTAAAAGAGCCAGTGAATAATTTTGTTTATCTCGTTTTGGTAAATTGAAATCGCAATGAATTGAAAAGGAATAATTACAGTCAGTTCATCTTTTATGCACTATAAAACAATTATTTATTGTGGTGTTCAGTAGACTGGGAAGTTATTGAAGTTGCCATAAATACTCAGCGCTGAATTCTTGATTTACTTGCTTGTATGTACATCTGATACTCCTCAAATGTCAGAGTACCATATGCTGTTGCGTATAAATAGCGGTCTGCGATTTATACAGCACAAGTCACAGACACAGCAATTGGGACCTCAGACGGCAGGGCCGGGTTTCAGAGGGTGGCTAATGCCCCCTGAATGCTTTTGCAGTCGTAAGTTCCGTCTGTTTTGACACAGTCTGGGACTGCTGCACACTGGTGGTCAGGAATCCATGTAACTTAGCGCAGCTGGGCTTGAGCCAGTTACATTTTTCTAGTAGAAGAAAGCTGCCAGTGGCCATGTCTCTTTCCCAGCTTAACTCCCAGGTTTCCCATAAACAAAATTTTAATCCTTGTGGTTCTGAATAAGCATCACGTGATTGCTCAGTGCGTTGTGTGTGTGTTGTGTGTAACAAGAGGGACTGCTCGCTCTCACTCCTGAGCTCTCATAACGTGGCGTGTTTATTATGAAAAATCCTCCATTTATGAATCTTTGTTGGAGAGATGCTGGATAAATTAGATTGAGCTGGTGTCATGGGTTTCTGCTTTGAAGGCCTATGTTTCTTTTCTTTCATCCTCTCCAGAGTGTTCCTCTCACCCAAGTCCCAAAGGTGATTTGTTGGGGAATTGGCTTTGCCCAGCACTTTGCTGAATGCATTCCTTTGTCTGTACATGTAACTGGCAACACTGTGGGTTTGTAAGAAATGCAAAACTGTGGATTAAGTGAAGTTTTCTAGCATTCCTTCAAAAAGCCCTGGAGACCAGCTTTGTTTTTCTCAGTTTGGCCATGTGTCAGAAGGGAGGAGGGATGCAACCCTAGAAACGAGATATTTGCCCTCAAAACACAAGAGTGCCTGCCAGGATACTAGCAGGTGCTTTTGAAGGAATCTCATTCCTGGAAAAGAAAATAAACTTTGAAAACTGAGGTGTAAATGGATGGGTGCTGACCAGGAGCAGGTGTTGCAGGTCAGCCTTTAGTTACATTTTGCAGAGTTCTGCTGATTTTCTGTAATCCATGGGCATCCTACAGATGGATGCAGGCAGGGCTCCTAGTCTGCAAAAGCATTAATCTGGGACTAAACATATCTCATTTGTAAAGTCAGGAAAACTGTTACTCCCTCAGTGATGTTCTCCTATGGGATTGGAAAGAGCTCACCAAACTCACCCTGGAGCGAGCAGTGACATGGTAACTTATTAAGCAGGGTTTTTTAGATGAAGGTTATGTTCTCTTTTCTGTTGGCAGCATTTTTTGCTGGTGTTTTATTATCATTCACTTACTGGTAGTTTAGCTGTTAGAGGGATGTGTCTACTGCTTTGACACACGACTCGTCAGCTGGGACACCACTTGCAGGTATCTCACAATCCATAACAAGCTGGGATGAACCAAGATGAGTTGGGATTGGCTTTACCTTCCCATTTGGTTTTCTGTTGTGTTTTGGTTTTGTTTTCCTGTTTTTAATCTAGAGGCCTCTTCTCATGCTGTCTGCAACTCTGTCCCATAATTTGCAGGTTTATCTTTTCCAGATTATCAGCAAAGGCTATGTTTTCAGAGCCTGAATTTATTTTAGGGAGGATATTTGAACTATTCTAAGTAACATTGATTTAATGCATCATTAGCATCTGGAGAGAGACCATTTACAAGAG
>VYZT01065783.1:3610-30018 GCA_013400735.1 Pomatostomus ruficeps | reverse complement strand
CTCCGGCCGCGCTCCCCGTGCCCTGCGCTAGCCGCGCCTCGCGGGCGGCCCTGCTCCTCCTTCCGTAACTCTCCGAAGGCCGTTAGGCTCCAAAACTGCCGGTTTCGGTGTTCATCTGGCCTTAAGAATTAATGAATTGAGCAACGAGAATGCTGGCAGTGCAGGCAGCCTTTTGACCCCTTTCTGCTCAGTTTCACTTTCCGTAATTCGAGCTGTGGTTACAAATCCAGCTGCGGGGATTTTTTTTCTTCCTGTGGTGGATTGATGATGTTTAGGTTTTTTAATGTACACACGCCGCTTCCAGAGTCAAAATAACGAGATACAAAGTTCACCTATTCTGAAAACAAGCAGAAGTCGGAAAGAACTTTCTGGGAGCCTGAAAAACTGCTTTGTTAAATGATAAATGAGGCATGTACGCTGTTGAAAGAAAGCTGAACCACCCCTCAGATTCCAAATGTGTGGGGTTTTTTTTTCCTTTCCACGATGCAGACCTTTGGGAAAAAAGTATCTGAAGTTCCAACTGCTGAACGATCTTTATTCTTTTTACTCAGCCTTAAATCCTTCAGGTTTTTTGAACTGTAGGTGATCCTGACTTCCTGGAGTCAGATAAGTAGGGAGCAGCTCTGGTCGAGAATGTAAGTTCCTTAAAGCAGTCCGTGGAGTTTTCATGGGGAGAAGAAAAGGGTGCATTTTCAGAAACTTCTTTACAAAGACTCTATTGATCCAGTGATTTAATCTTCTCGTACTTTGAAACGTGTTAATATATTTAAGTTTTTAATGCGCTAAAGTGATTTTTTTTTTTTAAATGGAACATACTAACATATTTTTATTGTATTCCCAAGAAATTAGTGAGCTTCTGGGTTGAATTTTATAAAGAAAAGAACTTGCCAAAATGATTCATTCCTGGATTCTGAGTGAGGATTGTGGCACTCAGGCCTGGGACTGTTTGTGAAGTGATAAGCCAGTGTTTGTACTTCTGCATTGTGCACTTGGTGTTAGATACAGCCCAGAACTAAATGGTGGGGAAAAATCCCAGAGAAATTCCTAACTGCTTCCTTAAAATGTGAATATCCACACTCCTAAAGACAAAAACTGAAAATCAGTTAAGAGGGGGGAAGAAGACTCGATCTTCAGGGCTGCAGACTGAAATTTCATACGGCTGTCGTATTATTGCCACCTGGTTCATTCAGGGCTGCAATTAAAGCAAAACTCCCGTTAATTTGGGGAGAAATGAGGAGATGCTGCGTGCTGCCCTTTGCTGTGGCTTGCACGCGTCTCTGCTGAGAGATTTGGTGAATACGAAGGTATTTTGTAACGTAATACTCGACAGGCTTCTGGGTGGCTCGGCGGATCTGGGGGAGAGGCTGTTGCAAGCAGAGCTGCGAGGAAATGATTTCCATTCAGTTTGTTAATTTATGAGTGGTTTTTAATAGCCTCAGTGCTGCTTCCTTTCTTCATCAGCTCTCTGAGTCAACAAGTCTTGAAAACAAAAGCAAATACTTCACGATATTTCTGAACCAATTTAGTTTGGGAGTGTTTAAGTGCCGTATTGTGCAGTCGTAATTTCAACAGAAGGGTTTTTGTTTTGAGCAGTGAAACAGTTCCCTGATTTTTCTCCGCAGCTAAAATACTTCCTGCAGCCTCATGCAGGATTTCAGCTGGGAAAGGACAGGATTTTATCCCAGCCCTGGAAATGCCTGGAGGCAGATGAAAATTCACTTTACCAGAGCAGAACACAAAACCGTTCTGTGTGGGGCTTTTGGTTTGGGGTTTGTTTTTTTTAAAGGTAAAATTTGATCTGTGCTTGGATCGCTTTCTGTATGACCTGTTTATAAAATTATTGTGAAAAGTTCTGTGATTGGTGCCAAAATTTTGGTGCCTGAGGTGCTGTTGGTCCCCAAACCTGCTGGGGATGAAGAGGGATTGTGTCCTCGCTGTGCATGGACACCCAGAGCTTCCGGCTGAGATCCCACAGAACTCCCCAGAGATTCTGGTTTTGGCAGAGCCCCTCTGCTGACGGAGTTTTTGTAGGGGCAGGAGCCTGTGTTACTGCAGAGTGGGGCTCTGAAGGTGTCACGGTGGGATTGAAGGAAGTGGAAAGGAATTTGTGGCGTGGTCACCACGGTGACAGCAGCTATCTGTTGTTTCTGGGTGTTACTTCTTTCCCTTTCCAACAATACATGGGGTTTGCCTCCTTTCTCTCCTCTTCCTTGGATTTTTTTTTTTTTTTCATTTCTGTTCCTTTAAAGGAATAAATGCACTTTGAAAATGCACTTCTTACAAAAGAGGGATGCTTGAATATATTAAATTATGTAATGAGCAGAAATAGGAAACCAGGCTCTTCTAGTGTTCCTTTTTGCATTCAGATGTTGGAAACTGAAAGTTCTTTTAAGATTCTTGATTGCTAAACGACTCATTTTAATTCCTCATTTGTAAATATGCCTGTTCAGATGTCACACTTCTCTGTTCTGAAGCAATCCTCTGTTACAGTCACTTCAGATCTCAGATTATTTTGTGCTCCTCTGATCAAGGAAGTCCCTGGGATGAAGCGAAACATAATCCTAAGAACTGAAACTCCTCCAGTGGTTGTGCGTGAAGCAGACGGGCTAATCTGCGCCCAGAAAAAGCGAGCATCCCTGTGCCAGGTGCTCCTGGAGTCGCTGAGGCCGTGACCTTTGAGATGGCTCCAACAGGACCAGCGCTTTTCTTGCATGTGAAACAGCAACATTAAATATCCACTCTGGATCTGCCTTTTCTCTCGGGCTGCTGGACAATCCCTCCTTTGCTTTTTCTGTGTTGTCCAAAAGTTAATCCCTTCGCTTTGAAATCCATTGTCCTTGGTCACTGAGCAGCTCGAGAACATCTGCTTCTGATTTCCTTGCAAGTTCTTGGTTTTGCTACCATTAATTCTCGGAGCAGCACGGGGGCTGCCTCTCCAAATTCCACATCTCTTCCCGCGTTAACCCTTTCTGCCGTGATGTGCTGGGGCAGTTTTGCCAAGAGGCATAAGAATTCTTCCGTGAGAAGGGATTCCCACACCGAGTACGCTGTGTGAGAGAGGAGAAGGAAGACCTATGGGGTTTTATCCAAAGAACAGATTTCCACAAACTTCTGTGAGACTTTTTTCCCGAGGTCTGCAAAAGCATTGTGTTCATACGAAATGAGGGTGTGCTTTTCAGCTTGTAGATCATTTCATGTTTTTACCATAACTGAATTTATTTAATTCGATGTGTTTGGAAGTGAAAGTGAAGCTGACTAGAAAGTGAAAACAGTTATTTTTCCTTTTTAATAAGAGTTTTTTCTGTAAACAGTGGAAGAGGAGTGGGTAAAAGATGAGTTGTTCTAAGAACAATATTAACATTAAAATTATAATAACTATGCGTAGGTTAAAACCCCCTGAGAGTGGCAGAAGGAATAGGGAGCTGGGGACTTATTTCATTATTGGTGTTCCATCAAAGGTGACAAGCTGAGGTTATTGTGTTCAGCATGATCAATATATTACAACAATTCACTGAATTAAACCGTTCTTAGGTCAAAATTAATATTGGAGCCAGAGTTCTGTAAGCTTTACTGAAAAGATATGTTCTGTTTTACACTAAAAGCAAAACTTCCTATAGTGTTTGAAAATCAGCCTCGTTTTGGGCTCTGTTTGATAACTGTACTCTGTAGGATTCAAATTCCTTATGGAAAACTCCTTTGCAACTTAGAGATATAAATTGTTTTCATTGTCTGCATTTGTCTGGAAATCTAATAACATTTTGACTTTCAACTTGTTTCAAGATTGCTTTATATTACGTACTTTCAAATCTTAATATGGCCAAATTTCTGTCCACAGATCTTTAAAAAAGGTGTATCTGAAAGCCTGTCTGTTCCCAGAATAGCTGAAATTCCATGGAGAACCGTTAGTGTAACACTTTGAGCTAACTCCAGTCTGGCTCTCAGGCAGCTCTGTTCAGTCGCCCCTCTTGTTGCTGTGACTCAGTTGATGGCACCCTCTCTGCAAAGCTGGCCCTGCTCCCGGGGAACCTGGCCCTGTCAGACGCTGGCACGGGATCTCCCCGCTGCGCTGACCGTGTGGAATTGGATCGTCCTTCAGAGCTCTCCCCCCACCCACCTCGCTCATTGGCTTCATCGGGGCTCAGAGGATGGGCTTGGTTAGGAGCGCAGTGCAGGTGTGATAAATAGTGGGGGTTTGAGGATGTTCAACTCGTATATTTAAGTATTTGAATATATAATTGGGTGCAGGGCATTTCCTGACTAGCAGCAGCTGCCAGCGTGTGCTGTGTCCTCATCATACACTTGTCTTGCTGTCCCACTTCATGCTGTTCCATAAGGTTGTCCCTCTTTGTGTCTTTGTCTTGGTTTTTCTCCCATCTTTCCTGTTTTCATTTTTCCCTCTGCCCCTTCCCTGGGTGTTTGCAGCCGCAGGAGCTCGCTGGGGTTCTGTGAGGGCTCCTGGCCTGGGGTCTCAGCGCGGCACCGTGGGGTTCCTGCAGCCCCCGTCCTGCCGTGGGGTTTGTTCCCTGCTAATCCCCCCAGAGCGGCACACAATGATCTGCAGGCTGACAGCTGTGACAAGAGGATTAGGGAGCATTTGTTCAAAGAGAAAGGGTGGTTTTGAAAAGTGGAGAACTTTCCTGATTTAGTGGAAACTTGACTAGTGTGGGTCCTTGCGCTGACAGCAGGACGCAGCGAGCCTGTCCTCGCCGCAGGGGTGTCTGTGGAAGCGCTGCAGGGTCAGGCTCAGAAGGCCGTCTGGAATACCTGATTGATGAAGAACCCAGTAAGTTCAGCTTCAGAGCGTTCTGAAAGTGTGTGAATGAACCAGGAGGAAATTGAGGTGTAAAGATGGAGTGAGTAAGGATTAATTTGTAAAATTGTCATAGAAGTACTTTGAAGGATACTGAATGATTGTAAGGTAAAAGTGCAGTACCCAGGTGAAAATTAAAGTGTTTGAACTCAGAAGAGTCTTGGTTTTTACAGTGCAGTTCCTCAGTGCTTCCTGTTCAGCGTGGCCCCTTCTCTGGGACATCTCCCTCAGAATTTGCCTGGTACGCTCCCCCTGTGTTCCTGTGTTACTGTTTCCCTCTGAAGCTTCCTGCAGTGGTGTTGTGTCTTCTGCCTCAGAACTTTCAAACTTCTTTTCATCCCCATGTTTCTCAATCTCTTATTCTTAACAAACGTCACACAGCTCAGTTTCCTTTAAGTGACTCCAGTGTGTGTGGATCTTAAAAACGTAGCTGGAGTGAGTCGAGATGCATTGATAACAGAGTTTGTAGCAAATTGTATAAAGGAGTTACTTTGCAAAGGTGGAGTTGTGTGAGTTACCTGTATTTTGTGTATTTTTCAGGGAATCCATGATTTTTCTACATAAATGTGTAATTTTCTAACATGCTGCTACTGAGCAAGAGAACCCAAGCGCTTTTCGGCTCTGTGCGCTGTTGGGAGAGGCTGTGGATTGAGCAGGCAGCGGGGATAGAGACTGCTCCTAACCTTGACCTTTTTCCTTCTGTTTCCAGTACAAGAACCATTGCCTTCTGCAGAACTGGTCTCCTCAAGGAAAAGTCCTTGCTCTCATTTGTCCTTTCCATTCCTCCCCAAACGTTCCTGTTCTCTCGGGAGCTGACTTCATTTGCAGCTGTGCAGTCTGTGCCTGTTTCTTTCCTGAGTGGGTCTGTGTTTGATGTGCTCCTCAGCGGCAGCGCTGGAGAAGCAGAGCTGCTCTGCCCGCTCTGGGAAGGGCTTTACGGCGTCAGGACCCGAGAACAGATTATTCCTGCTGGGATATTGTCACGTGTGTTGGGTTGCTTTAAACTTTGTGCATCTGTCCCAAGGCTGGAGGAGGATGGGGTGAAGTATGACAGTTTATTTCTGCTCTGCACTGAAAGAATGTTTTATGAAACACGTTCATTGCAGCCTGCTGGGGATATTGATAGGCTGTTCAGTTAAAACTTCATGGAAATGCAGCTGACCCAAGTATTTGCCTGCTAGGTTGGTGTTTCTGTGTGACACTAAGGAGCCACCTCTCTCTTGTGAGCAGTGTGTAGGATCTTTAACTCCCACAAGTGGTCACGGTGCCGGTGCCAGCCCCGGCCGGGCAGTGCTGGTACAAGGCAGGGCCGCTGGAGTGTCGTGCCATCTCCTGACTCACTGGGGTCTCTTCTGCAGGAGCAGGGTTTCCTCGGGGCTCCCATCCCGCCACTAAGCCTGACCTTGTTTAGTCTGAGGTCTGAGAGAACAGCCTGATGTCACAGCTGCCCCCTAACAGAGTAAAGAATCCCTTCCGAAATGCTGATAGCAGCGTAACTGCAATTGGAACAAGAGGTCTTGTTTACTTCCTGCAAAATGTAAAACTTGTTTTTCTTGTTCATCTGTCTTCGCATCAGTAATTGGAATTTTACTGCGTAAAGATTGAATATTGTGTTTGGTCTTATTTACAGATCTTATAGCAGAAACTTTTTGCCCAAACTTCAGTTACTTTTAACTTCCTTTCGTCCTGTTCTGTGGTGGTACAGGTTTCATTTTCAAATATGTGTTACATGCCAAAGTCATCTTGGATTCTGTGGGCCTGAGTTTTGTGTGTTCTTCTCGCAGACACAGTACAGTAACGTAGGGTATGAACAAAGCCATTAACCAGAGATCGAGGCTTACATGTCAGTAAACTTTGTAGATGCTCTCAGACATCGCAACCTTCTGAAATTCACTTTTCTTCAGTGTGAAAGTAGCTTTTTGTGGAAGAAGCGTAGTATGTATAGGAAACACGACTGTATTTTTATCTGCAATAATATATGTAGGTTCTGGGTACCTCTTGAATCTGTTATGTGATAAAAGCCTTGTAAGATTGAGATCTTTTAATGTTTTTTTTAGATCAACATGATGCATAAGTTTAAAACTGCATCTGTTTAAAGGGATTTATGACTAAAACTGCTTGTTTTTCTACAGAATTGTCTGGTGTTTCTCAGCTTGAAGAAGATCTGCAGTCATTATTGATCCTCTTTCTTGGCGTTACCGTTTTTGAAGTGAAGTTTGCCTAGCTTTCTAGTGTGAGCTCTCTTTGCAGCCATCTTAAAAAAAAAAAAACTAAACAAAAAAAGAAATTTTTTTTGATCCATAAAGTAGTCAAGCTCTAGTTCTACAATGTCCAAGTCATTCCAGCAGTCATCTCTGAGTAGGGATTCCCAAGGTCATGGGCGTGACCTCTCTGCAGGAATAGGCCTTCTTGCTGCTGCTACCCAGTCTTTAAATATGCCAGCATCTCTTGGAAGGATGAACCAGGGTACTGCACGCCTTGCTAGCTTAATGAATCTTGGAATGAGTTCTTCATTGAACCAACAAGGATCTCATAGTGCACTGTCTTCTGGTAGTACCTCTTCCCATAATTTGCAGTCTATATTTAACATTGGAAGTAGAGGTCCGCTCCCTTTGTCTTCTCAGCACCGTGGAGATGCAGACCAGGCCACAAACATTTTGGCCAGCTTTGGTCTGTCTGCTAGAGACTTAGATGAACTGAGTCGCTATCCCGAGGACAAGATCACTCCTGAAAACTTGCCTCAGATCCTTCTACAACTTAAAAGGAGGAGAGCTGAAGAAGGTTATGGTAGAGATGGCAGATCATCCACACGGGAACCACCGTACAGAGTACCTAGGGATGATTGGGAAGAAAAAAGGCATTTTAGAAGAGATAGCTTTGATGATCGTGGTCCTAGTCTCAACCCAGTGGTTGACTATGACCATGGAAGTCGTTCTCAAGAATCTGGTTATTATGACAGAATGGATTATGAAGATGACAGATTGAGAGATGGAGAAAGGTGTAGGGATGAATCTTTTTATGGTGAGACTTCGCATAACTATCATAAATTTGACAGTGAGTATGACAGAATGGGTCGTGGTCCTGGTCCCGAGAGATCTCTCTTTGAGAAAAAGAGAGGTGCTCCTCCAAATAGCAATATTGAAGACTTCCATGGATTCTTACCGAAGGGTTATCCCCATCTGTGCTCTATATGTGATATGCCAGTTCATTCTAATAAGGTGAGTTACGCACCAGATACTTCTATTTTCCTTTACGTTGTAGTATCTGTTCTGTTTTTACCTATTTCTTTAATGATTTCTATGGCCTGGTTGCTTTTGAAATGATCTGAAAGTTGGTTTGAGAGTGAAAAAGGCACTTGGTTTATTTGCAAGGTAATTGTTGACAAACACTGTAAACCAGGGCTTTACATTAATGTGTTTTATTTGCCCAGATTGCTTAACTTCAAGTCAAACACCTATCATCTACTGGGATATCTTGTTTATATTTTACATCTACATGTTCTCTTAACCACAAACATCTGGCATTCAAGCAGTTTTGGGGTGGGTTTTGGTGGTTTTTTGTTGGTTTGGGGGTTTTTTGCAGTGTATCTACTGTGCCATTCCGGAAGCTAGTTTCAGCTCTCCTCCACATCTGTCTTGATTGCTGATTTATATGTAGTTAAGATGCATTCTTGCACAGTTCTGCTTTTTCCCTGTCCAGAGGGAAAGAGTTAATGTAGAGCCCTGGAACTTATTTGCAAAAGTAAAAAACCACGTTTTAGATTAGCTCATTCTTGCCTTTTTAATTTCACTTTAACACTCTATCTCATACTATGGCTGAAATTTGTCGTCATTTTTCTCCTTTTTTCACAACTTTCTTAGAACACTTCAGACTCACTTTTTATTGTCACATGTTGCATCTATCCCTGTAGGCTCTCGGAGCAGTCAGTGTCCCGCTCTGTGTTCCTAGCAGTGTTCTTTCCTTGGCCCACGAGTAGAGTGGATCTTCGGGGGTGTTCGGTGGCGCTGAGACTTCCCTCTTAGTGCTGCAGGAGTAGCGCAGCTCTGCACGGGGCGCAGGTCGCTCCACGTGGCCTGCTGCTTCCCGCGGGATTTCCAGAGCCTTCTCACTTGCACCTTTTCCCATGTACTCATCTTGCTGATTTCCAGTGTACTAGGCAATTGAATTGGCTAATTGGCTAATGCAGCGCCCCTCTTGTCACAATTAGCGGCTAATTAGCCCAAAGGCCTTCGATTGGAAACGTAATACATGCTATTACTGTAAAGTTGATACGATGTGGAATTGCTGTTACTAACCGTTTCTTTACAGTTACCTCTCAAAAAGCGCTGTTCTGTGCATCTGATCTTTCTGAAACACGAGAATTGTTCTGTCCCTGCAAGGAAAGGATCAAACCGCTTCTAGAGCACGCGCTGTACGGCTCCACCTGATCTGACAGCTTATGAACTTGTGTTGCTTTAATTACTGTTTATATAAAACACAGTAATCCAGGTTTCTTGTCTCCTGTATTTGACGTTTATTTTCACAAAGGTTTTAAGTGTTAACAGTTTAGCTGCCATGCTCAGTTCTGTAAAAGGACTTCATTTGGTTAGATTGAAAACATTCTGAGGCCCTTGAAGATGGCAACCAGTGATCCTGTAAGTAGGGGTCTTTTTAGCTCTTTGTTTTAAAGGCTCGTGGCTCTTAGTGTGCTTTGGAGTGCAGATCTAATGAAAGGAAATCCACATGGAAATACCTTTCCAGGTATGAGAAACGCCAAATCCTTTTAACAGCATAACCTAAGTGGCTGACCTCTTCTGTAACATGTAAAACTTTTTTTTTTTTAGGAATATCCTTTGGCTTTAAAACTGCTAGTACGCCATAAAATATTTGTGATTGGATCATCTGGTTCTTATGACCCGAGTTGGGGCTTTGTTTCTAATTTCAGAAATCATATCACCACAAGAATTTTTCTCTTTCTCTCCTTCTTTCCTCTGCTTTGCATACCCGACCATTACAGAATTCCTTATTTTGTGTCTGCCACAAAATCAAATCAAGTCAAACATAACTTCTAAAGTAATCCAATTTGAACCGAAATTTATGGAAAGCAGAAAGGGAACGCTTCTTTTAGCTGGGACTAGGTAAATTCATTACTGTAGTAACAAAATCTCATTTTCTCCACCTCCAAATAAAAATACCAGAGATTTCTAAAAGTGTTTGATCAAGCCATGTGTATTTTAAGTGCAAGCCAGGTGTTAAACATCCTTGGAGTAACTTAAATTGCCAGATTAGCCTTGTGGTGGTTTTTTTATTTTAGCGATGTTCTTAATTGCTTCTTTAATTTGATGTGTATATATTTTAAGACCCAGTTTATTTTCTGTCTGTGAAGTAAACTGTGTCCCAGTTACTTCAGGTGTTTGTCAATCCTGATCCCCTTCTCAGGGCATGAGGGGTTAGAGGTGGAGGGATTGTTCTCCTGCCAAAGGCTGGTGCCACCCGAGCAGATGAGTTTGGAGGTTAAACACTTGAACATCTCGGAGGGAAAGCCCGCCCGTGGCCCTGAGAGAGGGCTGCCTAAAATTAGGTGCTGGAGAGTGGCCTGATTTCCTGAGGAACAGCGTGTCCTCTGGCTGGCATCGCCTCAGCCGAGGCGCAGTCTGGGTTTCAGAAAGTTCAGGTTTCTCTCGCTTAACCTGGGGCCTCGGTGCTAACGAGCTCCTGTAAATACAAATAACCCCGTGCCCCAAAACCCTGGGGAAGGGACATTTCTGACCAGGTGTAGGCAGCAAGGGGAATCCAGATGAAGAACTGTGCCATAAAAAGTTTTATGTAGATGAGCCACCATTGTTCCCCGGGGGAGAAAAAAAAAATCTTAAAGTTCTAAGTCACATCCCCCTTTTTTGCCTATTTAAAGCATTTTAATGAGAGTTAAATCTCCCAGACTTTGCCTGTAGTTTGCAAATAACTTCTGCGTCAGTTTAGAATAATTTTAAATTGTGTTGAGGCAGAGTCAAAGCGTGTTGTGTCTGGCAGAACCAGCCACTGAGGCTTTACTGGCTGTGCACCCAAATTTAGAGGGGCTTTGGGGTTTAAAGTGCTGTTCTAGAGTGAAGAAACTTCATATTGAATGGTTCATAGATATTTTCTTTTCCGTGGGTATTTTTCATCCTAATTGCCAGCCTATTTATAGTCGCAGAGCCTACGTCTTGTGCAGTTGACAAGAAAAAGTGGTGCTCTCGTTTCCCATCTTGATAAAATGGCTGATTTCATCCTGCTCCGTGTCAGGAGCACCGTGGAGTAACACTGGAGTACTTTGGGAGACTTTACATCCAGGCTTTTCTCCTTTGTGGGAGGCGCAGGGCAGGCGTTTAACATGGAAACACCACAGCGAGCCTGGGGAGCGCCTCTTTGTGTCCAGGAGCGTGGCTGCAGCGTGGCAGAGACCAGAAATCCGGAAAGATGAGGGATTAGACAGAAATCCTTGGTGGGTGCTGAGCAGAAACACATGTCAGGAGAGCCACATAAAGCAGTTGCCAGTGCCCTTTGTGTTCGTAGCTGAAAACAGAAGATAAGGGCTGATAAGAAAAGCCCTTCAGCTGAGGAAAACCTTCAGCCCCAAGGTTCTTGGGTTACTCTCCCCCCGTTTGACTCTGCTGGTCCCTTTCGTCCCCGAGGAGCAGAGTGAAGGTCAGGCTGGGGCTCCAGATGTGCAGCAGGGACACTCCAGAGGTTCTGTCACTTCCCAGATGGGAATAAAGCACAGACTCGTGCTTGTATGTGCAAGAATGTAAAGATACAGAGATCAGGCACTAGAACAAATAACTCCCTTGGTAGTTCAAACAGTCTGCAGAGAAAAAGTAGAAATTCCTCATTCCTTTCTAGTGCTAAAACCAGAACCGGGAGGAGATTTACGTGGCTGATTTGGTTTAATTTCGTTATTTCTCCTCTGTGCCATCTTGGTTTAGATCTGATTTTTTCCTTTATTATTCCCCTCCAGTGGTCACATATTTTATATTTCACCTGTATACCTGTAGTTTGTCCTAGCTACGCACCTCCATTTCTTTTAGTCTTTCCTTTCTGAATTCCGTGCAATTTCTTGGCCTCTTTACGGTTCTAAAAATTGGAGTGTTTACTTCATATTAATCTGTGGAAGTCTGAGGAACGAAGCAGAGAGTGGAGGAAATTCTGAAATGCCTGGAGACAAACCAACCCTCAGCCTTCAGCTCCGAAGGCTGCCGTGGCACTCCGTGCCTGGGCCGTGGTTTGCCGGGGAGCTTTGTGCTCTGAGTCAGGAGCGAGCCCCATTCCCATCACACCCCTGCGCCCAGCTTAGCAGGGGCGAGGCAGGTCCAGTGTCAGTGTCTGCTCCAAGCACCTCAAACAGATTCCATTTCCTGTGGGTCTGCAGAGCTCCAGCTTAGGCCATGACTTTGTGCCGGGGCTGCCGCGTGTGGCTGCTAATTGTGCCTTGTTTACTTTGCTGCAGGAGTGGAACCATCACATCAATGGAGCGACTCACAGCCGCCGCTGTCAGCTGCTGCTCGAAATGTATGAACTGGGACTGGAGTGACGGGGCGGGGGCTCAGCCTGGGCTCTGCACCAGCCCCGCAGCTCAGGGAGGCTGGGCTTATTGGGTGTCCTCTGCAGGGCCACCAGTGGGACTGGGTCATCCTGCTGGGTCCTTCCAGCTCAGGATGTTCCCTGATTCTAAATAACTCTTCTGTCACACAAAGCAGGTTCAGAAAACATTCTGTGCCTTGTAGGGAATAAAAACAACTTGGGGCATCTTCGGGACAAAAAGGGATGCTGGTTCACAGCTTTGGAATCCTGCTCATGTGTATGTAACAGCTGGGTCTTAGCAGATGAGAATCTGTTGTAGGTACTGATACCGATTGGAACATTTTTGCTGTAAAAGCAGCAGTTCTGCAGCCAGAGCAGGGAGTTTGTCCTGAAGAGCAGCGTTGCTGTCAGTGCTGCTCGCGGCCCTGGCACTGGGCCTGCAGTGTTGCCTGGGCAGCAGCTCTGTTACACCTACAGGTATCGCTGCTTGACTGAAAGTGCTGCACAGCTACAGGAGATTGCGTTTTTCTCATGTTTTCTTTTAATTCTGTTTCTTTTAAGATACCCAGAATGGAATCCTGACAGTGATTCAGGACACGGAATGTAAGTAGTCATTTATTCTGAAGTATTTAGACTTGTTTATTTGAAGCAGAGGATGTTCCTAAGGTTTTGTGTGAAACAACAGAACCTCCTTTGGTTCAGATGGGTTCCCCCATTTGTTTTCCAGCGGAAGGGCAGCAGTAAAAGTAGCCTGAGTTGTCTGCATAGAAGCTCTGCAGAAATGAGGGTGTTTTGTGAATAAAAGCTTTGTGGATTTTTGGTTTAAAATGACACAATGTGTTTCCCCTCCTTCTAGGGGTGATCCCTTTATGTTGCAGCAATCCACAAACCCTGCACCAGGAATTTTGGGACCACCACCACCTCCATTCCACCTGGGAGGACCTCCTGTTGGGCCCAGAGGTAACCTCAGCAGGCACCTGCCTCTCCCAGGTTTAACTTCATCCTAGGTTGTTTCTTTGGGGTTTTTCACTCTTGTTTTGATTTGTTACCAGTGTTTTAAAACACCAAAGGAAAAAAGACCTTCCTGAGCAGCAGAACTGAAATACTTTGCCCAGGGAGGGACTAAAGACCGGCCCTGAGCTCCCACACTTCACCTTCCTGCCAGCTCCCTGTGGCTGGTGATTTTTAACTGTGATTAATTTACACACGTTTAGGATTTGGGGTTTTTTTCCTGTCTAGGAGGTTTTCGTATCTGTTTTCCGAGCAGCCACATGTTGCTGCAAACTTGGTGGGTGAAACTTGCAAGAACTGGTAAAAATTCAGTGTCTTAAGTGGTTTTTCCCCCTGATTTCAAGTGAATTTGAGAAATAAATTGGAAAAGCAAGTGAGAAGTGGGAAGATGGATGATGCAAGCCTCTTCCTCTCAGGAAGGGAGCCCAAGAATCAGATTCTTGCCTGGTGCTCTTAGTTCCTACCTTCAGATCGTTCACATGGCTAAAAGAGCAAAACTAATTAATTTACCTGGATATCCTGACAGGCTACAAGTATTTCAGACACTTTTTAGATTGTAGATGCATTCATACTTAATTTCATTAAAATAACACCGTTAATTTTTCAAAACACATCAAATTTAACTACAAGCCAAACTCGCTTGGAAAGGAGTTTTTTGTTTGTGTTTGGGTTTTTGTTTTGGGCTTTTTTAATTGGTGATGGTTTAGAACCTAAATCCTCAATTATAAAAAGTGTGCCTTAGATAAAGAAATCTCACGTCCTGTGTGTACAGAGAGGTTTTGCTCTGGCAAATCTTATTTAAAACACTTTTTTTTCCATTGGGCTGTACTTACTCTCAGCTGCTCCTGAACAGCAATAAATGCAGCTCTTTTTGTGTGTTACAGTGAACAGAAGGAGCGGGAATGAGGACCCCAAGTCACAAGAGCTCTGAAATAAATTAAAAGCCTTTTTAGACTGCAGTGAAATAATTGGTTTTTAGAACTTGATCTCATTCTGGTTTGGTATTACAAGTGACATATCTTTTAAGAACTCGTGATGAGACGTGTTAATCCCAGTCTTACAGGTTGAACTAAGCTTGTTCATTCTTTTAATTTCTTCAAGGAGCTGGAAATGGAAATATGCAAGGACCCAGGCACATGCAGAAGGGCAGAGTGGTTAGTATTAAAAAATCTTTATTTTTTTAACTCACATTTTTGTTGTATAATTTTTCTGTGCTTTCTTAAGGCGTGGAGTTTGTTTGTTTTAATGAATTGTCTGTGGAAGTGAGATTTTAGAATTTGTGTGGAAGTACTGAAGCTTTAGCACAAGATTGGGGGATTTGTTAAGTACTCTACAAAATATTTATTCCAAACCCATACAGAACTTCTTTAGCCATTCTCTTTCTGATGAGGCTCTGGGACACAAACTTATAAAAAGGCAGCTTTGGCGTGGCAGGCACCTTGTGCTGGAAATCCCTAGAAATTTGTGTTTTTTCTGTATGCATCTTGTTTTGGTTACTAGTGAAGATAAATGTTAATTTTTATTAAAATTTAAACACTTGCAGCAGTAGAGCAGAGCCTTGGCAGACTCTTTCTCAGACAGGGTTTTTCACGCTGCGTGCACGTGCTTTGTCCTCAACAGGAAACGAGCAGAGTTGTGCACATCATGGATTTCCAGAGGGGAAAGAACTTGAGGTACCAGCTGCTTCAGCTCGTGGAACCCTTTGGGATAATTACAAACCACCTGATCCTAAACAAGATCAACGAGGTAAGGCTGGACCCAGGGCGGTGTCGGGTGGGCTTTGTGCCACTGAGCTTTGTTCTTGTGAAAGGACCTGCTCAGCCACCCAGTGATGTGTTTGTCATCAGGGTGCTGTGGGAAAGCAGGAGTGCGTTTCCAGAAATCCTGTTCTGCCGCATTTCCACTTAAAATACTGAAAAATCTCCCTGTTGGTTGTTCATTGCTTTCTCAACAACACCACATTCTGCTCTTATCTTAAAACCATCCAAAAACTTATTTGGTCTTAATTTGTGTTCTGCAGTGTGTTATGTTTTGAAGTGTGGAAAAAGGCAGGACCATAGAAGTGGAAAAGCAGGAAGCAATTGAATGTTCTGGATCCAAATCTAGGTGGAATGTAAACAAACGAAATAGTTCTGTTTGTGCACCTAAATAAAGTGTCTGAAATTCACGCCAACTTCTGCAAGTCAGCTCATGTCGTAACCGAAAAGCAGTTATTTTTAAAAGAAAGCATGGAAGAGCTTGAAAATTTGAAACAAAATTAGATTCCTGAAGGAGCAGCGCTGAATTTGGTTTTTATGATTTCAGGCGTTTATCGAAATGTCGACCACTGAGGATGCCCAGGCTGCAGTCGAGTATTATTCAACAACACCTGCCCTGGTGTTTGGGAAACCAGTCAGAGTCCACTTGTCACAGAAGTACAAGAGAATAAAGGTAAAAACACGGCTGCTTTTTTTAGCACTGCCTCGTTTTAATCTGGGGCAGTCAGTGTTCGGAGGCTGCTGCATTTCAGTTCTTCTTGATTCTTGTACTTCTCAGTTGGATCACATTAATCAAAGGACAGCCACTCATGTATGTTTCATATATAGCTCTTCAAAAAATGTCATTCCCTTTTCATCTTAGAAACCTGAGGGTAAACCTGACCAAAAGACGGAGCCACCGAAACCAGAACTTGGCCGCGTGATCCACCTGAGCAACCTGCCCCACTCGGGGTACTCGGACAACGCCGTGCTCAAGCTGGCCGAGCCCTACGGGAAGATCAAGAACTACATCCTGATGAGGATGAAGAGCCAGGTACCTGCCTGGGAGGGCACTGCACACCTGCAGCTGGGCCACGTGCAGGCTTTCTGCTCCGGCGGAAAGGTCTGGAAATGACCCAGGGTCTGTCTGGTGGGGTTTGCTCTGGAGCTTCCTGGGAAATGTCCCTGGAGTATGAGCTGCTTTAGAAACAGCAGCTGGAAAAAGGTATTGTAGCATGGAGGCTTAATCATTTGATTATGCAGATCTCTCGGAGCCTTGGGACTGTTTTCGTAGGGCTGAAAAACAATTTCCTATGAAACGGTAACAAATGTATTCCACGGTTACATGTTTCTTTTATTTACCCTTTATTTTCCATTCTTTGAAACGAAACAAAAGCCGTCCTGCTGTGCTTCTCTAGCTTGGAAAAGAAAGGTTTGAAGACAGACCATTGCATGTGCACAGTGAAATGCTGTGGATGTGCATGGATATGATTTCTATAAATAGACAGGAGTTTACACGATTTAGCTCTATTTTTTTTTTAAGATTTACTGTCCCAGTTCATTGCTCCCTTGAGGAAAATAGGAAGTTCCACTGCTTTTTCAAAGAGATGGGTGCCTGAATCCCCTGACGCCTGTGAAAATTACTATTGTGTGACCCCTAGGAAGTCCTGCCTGACCTTCCTCACTGGAAAAACAAAACCCTTCACTGTCGAAGTTGGCTGCTGAAGCAGCTCTCAGTGTTTTGGCAAGGATACTCCATCCCAGATGTGTTTGTTTAAAGCTCATTCAGCAACCTCAGAGTGCCACAGGCTTTTTCCCAGGGGGTTCTCCTCACAGAGCTGGAGGAGCAGCCGTTGCTGCCTTTCTGCTTCAGGCTTCTCCCAAAAAATGAAATATCGGGGTAGTTTCACAGCTCCCCTGAAATTCCCAGGTACACAAGCACTAAACACGAGTTTTATTGTCCTGGTACTTTATTTAAATCATATTTTACTTTATGGTGACTTTCTTGGCAGATGATTTAAATGCCTGTTTAATTTCAGAACTGTCTCTGGGACAGATGTTACTGGATTGAAAGCCTGGGGTTTGTAGAGCGCTTGGGTAAATGTTGAAGTGTTTAAGAGGATGGATGCGGCTGAACCTCACGATTTTGTTCCAGTATTTGGAAGGGCTGTGCTTTGAGTTAAACAGCTTTGCCTGGAAAAGTGCTGTGTGTTTCAGAGTCCTTTTTAATGTGTGTTTTCGTCTTTTCAGGCCTTTATCGAGATGGAGACCAGAGAAGATGCTTTGGCCATGGTTGAGCACTGTGCCAACAAAGCTCTGTGGTTCCAAGGCCGATGCGTGAAAGTGGATTTGTCTGAAAAGTACAAGAAGCTGGTGTTAAGGGTAGGGAGTGTTTTTACTTTTTTAATTGTAGTTGAAGATATAAAGGGAAGTAGATGACAGCCATTGCTTATTGAAAACTCGGGGTTGCTTGTAAAATAGAACAGCTGGTTTCAGTATTTTCTGGCTCCTCAAGTGCAGTTACTTGGCACGAGTGTGGTGTTATGAGGCCTGGAACAAGTTAAAGGATATCGCTTTCAGATTAAAGAAAACCCAAACAAATACTATAATTCAGATTTTGGAGTGAATGATGTCAATTTTAATTGAGATTACTTCGTTTAGAACATTCTGTAATGAAAATGAAGGAGGTTTGTGAAAACTTAAAAAACATCAGAAGTGCACCTCTGCACGTGCAGCTCCTGTAGATGAGGGAAAGGTTGACTGAAGGGGTTTCTACATAACTCCAGGATAATTTCCCTGCAGTTACAAGTCTCTTCATCAGACTGGGACAGAAGGCAGCGAACTGAGGTGATCTCAGCTGCTCCGAGCGTGGGCTGATAATGCCACTGTGGGTCCAGCCCCTGTATGGGCCACTCACCGAAGAGCTGGGCTTGATCCCTTCCAGCTCAGAATGTTCTGTGGTAATAATAAAGTTCTGTGGTAATAAAAGCAGGAGATGTCTGAACTGTCAGGCTGTCTCCTAGAAACATCAGCTCTGTTGTGGAGCATGAGGAGATCTCAGTGTTGCACGTGGCTGTGCAGCAAAATGAGCACTTAGTGGCAAATTGAGAAGATTTCCTCGTTACTGCCTGCAAGGGACATTTCCTGGTCAGTAATTCATGAACGGATGAAGTGGTGCAGTCTGCTGGAGGTTTTCCCCTAATGAAAGGGAGAAAAGTACAGATCAGGGCTGATCTGTGCCAGTGCCTGCACCAAGTTGTGTTGGTTCATAAACCAGGAATTGTCTGTGGATTTTCTGGAGCAGGATATCCTGTTTGTTTTGGATTGAATAACTGATAATCACTGTGAATAAAGGCAGGGCAGTTCTAGGTTGGTCAGGTCCTGTCTGACATAAAATAAAGAGTTTACCGATCAGTTGGTGGGAGGCACGGGCAGAGGCCCTGGGGTTGATGTGACTGGAAGCACTTGGCTGGATTGGCTCCTGGTCTGAATTAATGCTGCAACAGTTGTGGAAATCAGACTCTGCTGTGACTCACAGATTTTTACATTTTATTTTAGATTCCCAACAAAGGAGTTGAGCTGCTGAAGAAGGATAAAACCAGGTAATTTCCTATTGTTAAAGCACGATGTTGTTTAAAAGAAATATGAAAACACCTTGTTGAGGGTATAGAGACAATACAAAGGAGTCAGGGAAGCTGTGAGATCGAATGGTTGTTGTGCCCAGAGAGTAACTGTTTCTAACACGCTACCCACCCTCTTCCCCTGACGATGGAGATTCACAGCCTCCTCAGGCTCCTCAGGAAATCCTCTGCAGTCCCTAATTAGCCTTGCCTTCCTGCAATTTAAACCCACGAGCAGTTGTCCTGTCCTGTAAGGACAATTCCTCCTTGCAGCAGCCTTTTCTGTGTTTGAAGCGTGGTGTCCTTCAGGGTTTCCCTCAGCCTTCCATTTTCTGAGCTGAAGCACAATAGTGTCCAGGCTTGTCTACAGAAATACGATCTTTTTTCTTTAGTGATTTCTGGACTCTGCAGGTTTACAAGCAACGATGTTCTTTGTTCTTTACAGAAAGAGAACTTATTCCCCAGACAGCAAAGATTCTCCCAGTGATAAAAAGGCCAAAACAGAAGCTCCTCAGAAACCTGAAAGTGGCAATGCAGAAGAAAAAGTGAAAGAGGAGAAACAAGAGGACGCTGCTGAGCCCTCTTCAGGTGCCAAAAGCGGGGAACAGACAGAGCAGGACGAGCCCAGTTTGCTCCTGGAGTCGGAAGATGAGCTGCTGGTGGATGAGGAGGAGGCAGCAGCTCTGCTAGAAAGCGGCAGCTCAGCGGCAGAGGATGCAGATGTCGCCAATTTAACTGACGTGGCTGCTGAGGAAAAGAAGGACACACCTGATGATGCCACCGCAAAAACCGAGGGCAACGCTGCGGCCGCTCCAGCAGCCAAGAAAAAGCTTAAAAAGGTAAATCTTACAGCGAGGTGCTTTTAATTTGTGGGCTTCATATCAGCAGGAACCTTTCCAGAAATTCAGAATTTATACAGCCCCTCTTCTACTGAAACCTGGATTTTAAGAGGCCTTCACAGTTTGGGTGGTTGGTGGGTTTGGGTTGGTTTTGGTGGGTTTTTAAATGTGGATTCTCTAAGCTTTCCACTGATTGAAAAGAGCTTTTAATGAACTTCCATACCATTAGTGAGGACAGAATAATTCTGGTGAGGAGTTACCTTCTAGTCAGGCATGAATTCAAGGATCTTACGGGCCTCTCAAACAGAAACAATGTTTGTGCACTCTAAAATTACTTTCGCTTAAGGTATTCATGTTAAAAGAACTTTCAGCTTGAGAATTTAAGTGGATTTTGCTCTAAAGTTGAAATCACATTGCTGTGGTGAAACAGTGGCGCCTCATGATGCAAAAAAAAAATAATTAGTTGGAAAGGGAATCTTTGATTTGGGACAGTGGGGTCCAAAAAGAGAGCCTGTCAAACCTCTGCATCCTTGAGCAGCAGTTGGGGCGAGCGAGGTGGGTCTTGGAGGGAGAGTTTGGAGGAGACGTTTGTGTCCCAAGCGCTGCAGCCCGAGCTGACGCGAGCCCCTGTCCCGCAGCGCTACGTGGGCGGCTTCCCGCGCAGCATGGAGGGCTTCGTCACCCTGGACGAGGTGGGCGACGAGGAGGACTCGGACCACCAGAAGCTGCGCAAGTCCGGCCTGGCAGCCGCCAAGGCCGCGGGCAAGAACGAGGACAGCCTGGCAGAGATCAAGGTGGACAAGATCGAGGAGCCCGAGCAGGAGAGCGAAACGCTAGAGAACGGAACCAAACCCGAGGAGAACGCCAAGGCTGAGAGCGCCGAGGCTCCCGACGCTCCGGCGGCACCGGAGGCGGAGAAGAACGCCCAGGAGAGCGCAGAGCCGCAGGGCGAGCAGGAAACCAAGAGCGTCCCGGAGAAACCCCTCGTCCCCGATGAGTTCAGGATTGGGCCCTACCAGCCAAACATTCCTGTTGGTAAGGCTGTTTCCATTTCTCTGCCAGAACCTCTCGTGCGTTGCAATAGCATTTCTCATTTCATCTGCCTTTTGCTTTTGGCAACACATTGCCCCATAGCCTTTCATTGTAGGGCTTCCCCTTCCTCCCCCTTCTTCACTCCTTCCCTGAACCGAGTATTTTCTTTCTTTTTTCCTTATTTTCATGCTGTTTTCCATACCACTTTCCTTAGGCAGAAATTGAACGAGGTTTCTTTTAGCAACACAAATTCAATTGCTAACACAAAGCACAACAGTGGTAAGAGTTCAGAGTCGTACTAAATACTCCAAACCGACCTCAAAACGTTGGGAGTTCTTTTGAAGGAACCAATAAAATGGACCCTTAATCTGCAAAGTTGATTTTTAAATTAAAGAAATAAAAGCCTGCACATATTTAGTTACTACTATAGGCCCCTGCTTGACTAAATTAAAACAGAGACCTTTAAAGATAAAGCAGCTTTTAATGTAAAGTGAATTATGGTTTTAAGATTTAGCTGAAATGACATATGACATTAAAAGAAATGATGTAGAGTAGATCTCTTAGTTTATTTTGTGGTGTTTACTCCTCTAGGTGTGAATTATGTGGTACCCAAAACAGGGTTTTATTGCAAATTGTGTTCCCTGTTCTACACAAATGAAGATGTTGCAAAAAAGACCCATTGCAGCAGCCTTCCTCATTATCAAAAGTTGAAGGTAAGGCAAAAACTTGTTCATTTTAAATGGCTTGATTCTTTCTGGGGAACAGAGCTCAACGAGACCGGACTGAGAATAAAAGCACCTTTCAGGCAGTGGAAATTGGCTTCTTCTATAACTTCTAACCTCTAGGTAGAACTCTCCAAAACTGCATCTGGTGAACGTAACATGCAGAGTGTACAGTGTAAAGAGGGGCTCCAGCGTTTTTTTAGTTTGTAAATTTGGATTAAAGAGGGAATTCCAATTGGAATAAGGCCAGGCTTAGAAGTAGCGATGCAGAGTAAATACAGATGGCCCAGATCCCTTCCAGTTGTCCCTTGGAGAGCGTTTTTAACCAGTCAGCAAAGCTTGAGGTGAAGTTTGTATCTGTTTAAAAAAACAAAAACCTTTGCAACTTCTGATTTTGTGAGCACTTTGTACATTTTCTAACCGGATGAGGTATCACATGATTGCATGGCGTGAGGGCCGATGCTGCTGCTGTAACCTCACACGCGAGCTGCACACATCACCTCCAGGAAGGGGCAGGCCCAGAGGAGTTCCGGCAGTCCTGCAGTGCCACATTCGTGCCTTTCCTGGCACTTGATCCCTGAGCTGCAAGCAAACCCCAGGGGCTCCACAGAGGAGAACGGGGCACTCATAATTCAAACATTTGCCTTCTTGCAGTAACGGGGAACCCGAAATAAACAGAGGGCCCGGGAAGGCAGATGGCACAGAAATTGTCACCAAACAAAAAACACAGTGAAGGAGCAGACCAGAAAATCAGTTCCCCTGCAGGGTCTTGTAGGAAGAAAACCCACCTCATCCATCACCATAGCGTTTTTTTTCTTTTTTTGTTTTTTTTTTTTTTCCATTGAGGTACCTGCTTATGGGACATTAAAGCCTTGATGTAAAAGGGAAGGGGGGGATAATGCAAATTTATGAACTTTATTACTGAAATGGAAGCATGATTTGCTTTGTGTTTTGGTAGAAATGCTCAGTGAGCTGCTCGTGGGTGACTGTGACAATGGAGGGGTTTGGAACGGGGGGAGAAGGAGGGAACGCAGCTTTTGTTTCACACCTGGGAGCTTCCTTTGCTTGGAGAGTGGGAAAATCAAACAGGGAATTCATGTTGTTGCCAAGTGTCATCACAGTGGTAACGAATTCCCGAGCCTTCCAAATGAGCCCTTCTCCAGGGAGGGGAGGTGGTGTGTGGTGGCTCTGCAGAGGGCAGATTGCACCCAGGTAAGTGGCACAATCGCTGCTGTCACAAATCCCTGACAAAAGGGGAAGGAATTCCCTCGGCTTGCCAAGGACAGCTCCACTCCGGGGCAGGGAGAAGTGCCAGCCTTGTTAGTTATGACCTCTGCGATGGCAATTAACGTTGACAGGTTTTAAACCTGGAAATTGGATTTGTGTTTCGGTGAGAAACTCTTTAAATACGTCCCAAATGTAATCGTTTTCTTCCCACAGAAAATTCTGGATAAAATGGCAGAAGACTACAGGCAAAAGAAAGAAGCTTAAGAAGGAGGAGGGACGTAAGGAGAACGTGGCTTTGTTTTTAATGTTACTCTTTTTTAAAGCAGTACAAGTAGTAGGTGGAAATACTGTATTCTTTTTTGTTTTAGTGAGATACAGTAGGCATTATAGGTCTGTTCATGTGTTAAATGTTGTAGCAAAAAGCATATGCAGTTAAGTTAATGACAACGATTTGTTCTTAATGTGAGAATGGCAACAACTTTTCGTTTTGACACTTCAAGCTATTACAGAAAAACAAATCTTGCACCCTTGTGGAAGCTCATCTATGAGAAGAAAACTGCATTTAAATGAAACTTACTACTTTCAAGCTTCAGAAATTGTCTTTCAATCCCATTCTGAATAAAAAATGAAAAGTAACACTGTATTTTTATTTTATCTAGAACATTCCGTATTTTGGTCTGAGCCTAGCAGCTATTTAATTTTTGAGTGTGAGGCTGTCATTGCATTTCACTTTGGAAAAGTCTTTAAATGTAAGTTGCATTTTTAAATGTTGAATTGCAGTTTCTTTTAATGTCACTGCTGTTATCTATAGCAGATAGGAAAATTAGTGATTAGTCAGCTTTACAACTTTGTGATTTTTTTCCTAAGCTCTTGCTAGACTTTCCTATTCAGCTATTCCGTGTATTTTTAGTGAGAAGTAAATGCCCATTCTCTGACCAGTATTATTTCCTCGAGCTCTTCCTGCTTTTACTTGAATCTCGTCGCTGTCGTACACCTCTGGTATATCAAAAGCAGCATTGGAGTCCTGAAAGGGACAGAGGTATCTTTATATTCTTCACATGGAAGTTTTCATACCTGCATTTTAACACCATTTTTTGTTAAAACCTGGTTTTGTCAAGACTCTTTAGAGCTGTGCTTTTAATGTACCTGCACATGTGAGATGTGAACAGGAATTTGCATGTGTAACCTGTGTTTATCTGTAGTTTTTGTTATTTACTGCTTATTTGTGACTTCAGGTTACTAAAGTGATTCCCAATAAACCAAGCTAGGCCACAGTGGTTTGTTGTAGATGTCGGGCATGTTAACCAGTGTGTCTGCTGAACTCTTTCTCCTGTGTCACGCCACCACACCAGAACTCGAGCTCTCTTTTTAAAACGTGCATGTTTTAACACCTGCCCTTCAGCAGCTTCCTGCATAACTTCCCTTTCTCTTCCCTAAACCCTCTTGCGTTCCCAAACAAATTTAAACATCACTGGTTAAAACCCTGGTAGGTACAATCTGCTGACACTTGTGTTCCTGCAGTTTTGGGGTGTTCTCATCAAAGCTGAATTGAAGCCGCATCCCAGTCATGCAGATAAAACAGACTGGGGCCAGTTCTCCCAGCCTGAGCCTGCAGCAGTGAGCATTGGGGTTCGGAAGGGGTTTGGGGTGAGTGGTGCTGGGGTTACAATGGCAGAGGCTGAGTGTCGCTGCAGTGACAATATCGTCAGGCAGACACGGGACAGCGCCTTGTGTGCAAGGCGAGCACAGAACTTGTTTTTCCAGCCGAGACTGTGTGTTGCACCCTCACCCCGGGGGCTGCCGTCCCTCGCAGAGCCTGAGCCGCCTCCCGCGAGGGCAGCGGGTGCTCTGGGGCCCTGGGGAGGGGAGGAGTGCTGAGGAGGAGCTCCAGAGCCGGGGTTGTTTAAAGAGCACATCCAAATTAAAGTCTTGGCGTGCGGTGAGTCAGCCCTGGGCAGAGAGCAGCTGCTGCTCTGTACACGGCTCTCATTAGCATGCACAACGTTGTTTGGGTTTGTAGGAAATGGATTAAATGTCAGGCACTGATAGACTTAAAGCTTTCTGGGGCCCCTGAAAGAAATCCCAGGCGCAGCACTAAGTCACAAAGATGGGCTTGGAGCCCCAGTTGGGGTGGCATTTGTCACTCATCTGTCACCAAGAGGCTGCTGAGTCCCTCAGCCAGGCCCAGGTCTTGGCTGCAGACAGGCACCCCTTCTCTCTGGGGATGGCAGATAATTTATTTCAAAGGTCTTCATCTTCCCCAAGCATTCTAAGTTTCCTTACAATGTGCATGTAATGTACTGAAATACAACGTTTAATTTTTAAAGTAGCCTTTTGTTAGCTAATACTGTGCTGATCTTGTACCTTGTGTGAGTGCTGAGCTGTGTACACGTAAATATGCACATCATGTTTAGGGTCTGAACAGAAAACATTCCCGGGGTGAGGGACTGGGACATAGAGTCCCAAAATCCCTGGCTTTAGTCAAACTCAGTTTCTGGCAGCAGCAGCAGCTGTGAGTACCCGATGCAGGTACTTCTGTGTGTAAATCTCACCTGTCCATGGATGCTTTTACACACCAGAAACTAAATCAAACCCACTGCTTCTGCCAAGTGTCTTCTGTTTCCAGGCAGAGGTCAGGGAGAACACAGCCCTTCGGCTGATTTCTGAGGAAAAGGTGCCAGAAAAACCTGATCTGGAGGCCGGATGCCAGACAGTGCTTATTTGGGAATAACTGCGCTGGGAAGGGGTGAGGGAAATCCCAGAGGATGAGTGTGAGATGTCGGGCTCTGCATTCAGGCACCAGTTTGAGTTGGGCTCAGTAACCTGGAGGCTGTTGTCGCATTGCTGTGGGGAGCAGAAAGAGAAGCCTCTGTTAGGGATGAGAAAACCACATCCTGCTGGATTTGTAGAGTTGGAAATTGTTGTGGAAATAAGAGGAGCGAGAGCAAGGTGGTTTTTTAAGGGTGATGCTTGCAGGGGTATTTTGCAGTGTGGGGAAAACCCTTGGGCCGTGGGAACGAGCTGGTAATGGTGACTAATAAATCAGTATAAACACATGATTGAAGGGAGAGTCGCCCCCAGAAAACTCTCTGGGAGTAGTTATCCCTTAGTAAAATGCAGGATGAAGGAGGTAAAGGCCAGAGCAGAGAAACATTGATGCAGATGTTAACACTTGGCTCTCCCTTTGTTGCTTCCCTAACACACACTTGGCCCTTTTGCGATTTCCAGCCGCCTTTGTGCCTCGCGTGTTCCCTGTGGCACCGTCCCCGGGAGGGTTTGTGGCTCCAGATTGTGCTGCTCGGGTGGATCAAGGGCTGTGACTGCTCTCCGTGCCCCCGTGAGGCGGTGAACGGGCACAGTGAGGGCTCTGCGGGGCTCGGCCGCGGGCGGGGGAGGAAAAGCGGGAGGAGGAGCAAAAGGGAATAAAAATGGCTTTTTGAACCCGTGTAGTAAATGGGGGCCAAGCCTCGGCACGCACCCAGGAAAGAAAATCGATTACGCCCTATTTCCTGATACAGAGCCTAAGGAATGGCACTTTATGTACGGGAGTGGTGTTCCCACAGTGTTCCATTATCCCGTCCCTCAGTGAGGCGAGGGATCTGCGCCTGCCGGGTCAGCCGCTGTCCCGAGGGAGCCTCGGGGGCACGGGGAGTGTTCGCAGCCCGTTCTGAGAGCCCCGGGGCTGTTCGGGGATCCCTCTGTGGGCCCCGGGGGCGCTCGGGGATCCCTCTGTGGGCCCTGGGGGTGCTCGGGGATCCCTCTGTGGGCCCCGGGGGTGCTCGGGGACCCCTCTGTGGGCCCCGGGGGTGCTCGGGGATCCCTCTGTGGGCAGCGGGGCTGCTCGGGGACCCCTCTGTGGGCACCGGGGCTGCTCG
>VYZT01065739.1:0-29334 GCA_013400735.1 Pomatostomus ruficeps | reverse complement strand
TGAAGAGACAATAAAACCTGGATGAGACTGTCAGTCAGTCCAGTTCTCTCTTCTTTGCTTCTACCTGCTTTATTAATAATGACTGCTCAGCCTCCACTGTGAAGGCAATACCTAGGTAAATAGATAGACAAAGAAATACTGCTCTTTTGCGGCCGTCTATCTGACCGAGGGCGCTGGAGAAGTTTTCCCGCAGAACCCCAGGCAGTTTTGCAGTCACCAAAAAGTGTTAGGCTTTGGTTCAAATCCTAAACCTGGGGGCTGCTGTTTAAATAGAACATGTGAGGAAAAGGATTGTAAGGACATCCTTAACAGAGCAGACCCAAAGTACATCATGTTAAGTGGCCTCAGTCTGGCAGGAACCAGGAGCACATACTTATGGAAAGACAATTACATCTTGAATTGATGCAATTTCTTGAACATATCTTTTAGTTTCCACAATAGCTTACAGCACTTTGCTCCAGTTTAGATATTTAATGAAAGTAAAAAATAAATTAATTTACATGGGCTTGACTGTACCACCAACATTATTTTAATTTGGCGTTACTCAGGATATTTTATTATTAGAAATAAATAGAATCATAGAATGTCCTGAGTTGGAAGGGACACACAAAGATCATCAAGTCCAACTCATGGCTCGGCACACCATGTGTCTGAGTGTTGGCCAAATGCTTTGTGAGCTCTGTCAGGCTAGTGCTGTGACCACTTCTCTGGGGAGCCTGTTCCAGTGCCCAGCCACCCTCTGGGGGAAGAACCTTTTCCTATTCATCTCTCTACCGCAAAGCTCTGTAGACCCCTAGCATAAAGTTGACTCATTACAGTTGCATATCTGTAACCTTTTTGAGTTCCTACAATTGTATGATTTCAATTTCTGTGAATATCTGGCCAATATCAACATCTTGAACAGTTTATGCTATCTTTAATGAAAACATAGCTCTTCCAGTTTTCTAAAGAATCTATTTTCATCCATCAAAAACATCCTTTACTATGACACCTGGAATGTTTTTGAATACAAATACAAAGTAAAAAAAACTTCAAGCATTTTGCAGACAGAATAGATCTCATTTCTATAACAAAATTGTGTTTTCATATATGGAAGCCAGTCATTCACAACATCGTCTGGATATGAAAATACTGGTGATGAATTTTGCGTGCTTAAGTATTAGATGTTTTCTCATCTGCTTCTTATATTTGTTAAAACTGTATTTAAAATCAGAAGCTTCTGATATAAAATACTCTTTACTCTTTATTTTCTTTCTTTTGCTACTAACAATACTAGATTATTAAGGAAAGTAATTTTAAGTATGAAAAAAAGGCATTTGAGAGAGTACAGTCCTACTGGTGCAAATATGTTTACATTTCCTTTGGTTATTTTTCCCAAGTGGTAGTCACTAAGTGACTCACTAATAGTTACATTATGCCTTTCAACAGTACATCGATTTATTTCATTTGCAATGACAGTTTATTCTTCATGTTTTTTGGAGTAGCCTAACCAACTTTTGGGTTCTGCAAGTTCAGCAAAACTTAAATTTTCTAGAAGCTACTCCAGAGGGCTTATTTTTTATAACAAATGAGTGGTTTTGGTCCACTATTAAAACAAGTGTAAATAAAACTCATTTCAAAAGTTAGCCAGCATAAAGTGTACTTCTTTTAACTGACCTGAACATAAGATCTTAAAATATCTACTATGATTCCTTATGTAAATTTCCCCTTTGCTCAAATGGATGGAGACATTGTTGTTTAAAAGTTTAATTTCCCCTGTTCTCATTTATGCATCAGGTTCCTTTCTTAGATGAGGAGCTCTTCCCTTGCTAATCTGTGATTTGATATTATGGGAATCTCTGGACATAGTGGCACACTAGAGTTGAGGTTCAGGTGGGAAACTGTTCTACATAGGCTGTGGACACTAAGAAATAAAGACTGCAACTGTTACAAAGGTATTTTTCAATATGTAATCTATTATTCTAAGAGGTAGTTTCCCGCAAAAACAGGTATTTTCCTAAGAAATTTAATTTTAT
Source organism: Pomatostomus ruficeps (assembly GCA_013400735.1). Lineage (NCBI taxonomy): Eukaryota > Metazoa > Chordata > Aves > Passeriformes > Timaliidae > Pomatostomus > Pomatostomus ruficeps. Next base: position 27,319 of record VYZT01065739.1, on the reverse strand, counting down.
TGGAAAGTTGTTATTTAAACTGAAACTCAGTATAGATAGAAGTGTTCTAACTACATTTCTTAATCTTAAAGATCCAGGCTTATGCTGTTAAGGCCTTTGTGCAATCTCATAGTGCATCTTTTGCAAACCAGCTCCTTTTTCCTTTCTTTTCCTTTTTTCTTTTTTTTTTTTTTTTTTTTTTTTTTTTTTTTTTTTTTTTTTCTGTANTGTCTATGGATAAATAGTTTGAAAATACCTCAGAATACTGTGCATTTTTTAAAGCTTTGCTTTTCTGTGTTCTATTACTCAGTACACATGCAACTGCACTAAATACACCACCTCTAAGATTATATTCTATAGCCGTCTGTCTACCGATCTGTGATCTTCTAAAATAAGAGTAGATCACCAGTTATTATTTGGTGTTTGCTTTCAAGGAGACAAAGTGTTTCTTCCAATTGCAAAAAAAAGTATTGGGGCAGGGGGCAAGGTGGGCAGAGAGAGCAGGGAACAGAAATGAAAACACCTTCTCTTAGATTTCTGTTTTACATTGTTTAGTAGGAGGGTAATGGCTTGAAATCCTTCATTAGTTTTGCTGTCTTGCAGATCCTGTACTCAGAGGAGAGAGTGATGGTCATTTTGTGACAGTGCCAGCTGGAAGCAATGTCATGTACAGGCCATAAGCAGCTATCTAACACCCTAAGTCCTGAGCTGGAGAAGAGATTTTTATTGGTAGGAATTCTCAAAGAACATTGTTACGAAATGTTCCCACTTTTTCTGTGTTCCCTTAGGCCCAACTCTAATACAGGCCCAGCTGCTGAAGCTGAGAGAAAGGAAAGCGCAAGGAAGACGTAGCCGGCAGGAGCAGAACAGTTACTCTGCAGCAGCAAGGAGGTGCTGTGGGGTTATTACAGCTAAACTACAACACGTGCCGATGACAGATGGAGCAATCTGCCTCCTGTGGCATCCTGGAAACACCCATAAACACGGATGCTTTTCTGTGGATGCTACAAAAACCCAACTTGGCTTGGTGAAATCAAACACATTACATCAGAAAAAGTTATGTTACTCTTATAACGTTATGTTACATTCTATGCAAGATTGTATATGACTCCTGATTCTGCAAAAAGGAACAAAAAACTAGATTTACAGGACTTTTTGTAGCAGTGACCTAGCCAGCAGTCTCCATGAAAACTAAAGAAATAACTTGGATAGATTTTTCTTCCTGGGATAGCAAATCTGAGGAAGATGGAGAAAGCATGCCTGGGGAAATCCCCTAACTGCCACATTTTAGCCCTGTCAGTCAAAGATTCTGTTCCACCCCTGTTATTTTAATATGCATGACATTGTTTTATTATTCAGCAATTGCTGGAAAGTTCTGCCGTTCTATTACTCTAGTTGGTTAATGCAAATATGTGCTGCCTCTGTCCAGAACTCATTGGAGAACTGTCACCCCTCAACATTCTGTGATTTGAAGAGACCCTGGACTCTTCCTGTGACCAACCCTTTCCTTTCTACTTAAAACTCCATGTAACCACCCTCCCACGTCTTTCTTGTAGCCTGCATCCTCCCAATAAACCTGGGTGCTGCTGCGAGAAAGTCCGTTCTCTCTTCTTTGTTCCTGCCTTGCTTTATTACCATAACCACTCTGCTCCCCACTGTGGAGTTGATAACTAGGTATATAGATAGACAGAGAAAAACTGCTCTTCTGCGGCCGTCTGTCTGATGGAGTGCTGGACATCATCCCACAGACTCCCAGGCAGTCCTGTGGTCAAAAAACGTTAACTTTTGGCTCATTTGTTAACAATGTTCAACGACTAGAGGACATTCACCATTGCTAGACACTTTCTGCTTTCTGCTAATATTTCCTTCTTGGTAGGCACAGTTATTCTTGTTCAAATGCGAATCCCACAGACTTTGCTGTCATGTTACTCATTGTCTCAGAGGAATCTGGAATTTGTTTTTCAGGTGAACTCTATATTTTTTCTCTGCTTTGCACTAAGGCTCCACAGATCCACACTCCAACAATTATTAGCATTAATCTGGCAGCATCACATAGAATGCCTTTATAGTAACCACTGTAAAGTATTTTTATTTTTATTCTGTTTATAAATTGGCATTAACACACAAGCTCTCCTTGTCAGGAGAAGGACAACCAGTGGTCTAGAGGACACGGGACTGAACAGTGCATTTGTTCCTCTGCTGTGGGGAATTGAGGTGTGACCATGTGCAACTCAGTTAACTGCTTTCTGCTGCAGTCATCACCATTCATGAAAGAACAAAGCTCATAAGAGCATTATTGGTTGAGAAACTAGGTATCTTAATACTGATTAAATGCTTTCACTGCTGCCTTCATTTTACATTGAGAAGTCTTAACTGTGTCTCGAATAATGTAGATTTACATACTGTTAGAAATCAGGCCTTGTAGCCTCTCAAACAACTGATTCAGCTTCCATTAGTCTGCTGCCAGGTATTACTAACTGGCCAGTGGATCCCTCACAAGCTCTGTAAGTCCCACTGAGAAAGATTGCTCGGCTGTCTTCAGGAATCTCAGTCCTGTGGGTGTTTTATTGGGCAATCTGAACATGCACTTATGAATAAATATTTTATATTCAGAAATATGTGGTTTCTTTTTGTATTTGTTTTATATGTGGAACTTCCATTTTAAGGTAACAACATAAAAGAGTTCTATAACAGAATTTAATACAAATTATTACAGTGGTCTGAATACCAGTGTCACTGTGTTCAGAAAACTACTTGTTCCAAATAAATCTAAGATTCTCTTAGGTCAGCAGAAGAGTCAAAAGCTCTGCCAGACAGCTCCTCAGTGGATATAAGACCCTCCTTCACTACCACGGAGAGGATATCTGAGCCACACCAGGTGCAGGGCTGCAGGAAGGAGGAAACAATGCTCTCTTGTGGGATTAGAGAGAGAAATAGTCTCCTATCTCCTACTACACTTGTTCTCTACCAAGAAGACACACTTGTACTGGGACCAAAGTGCTAAAACCAGTGGCACAGAGGGTAGAAGTATAATAAAAAACCAGAATTTCAAAAAGTGGTGTTTCTTTCCTGCATTTAAAAAAACCCTAGAAGTGTGGAATTGGCTTTGCTACTGATAAATAGCCATCCAGAAACATAACTTACAATGTTATTGTGAGACGTAATTCAGGAAGTGATAAGAAAAAGGCTTGCAGGGCCTGCCACTGGAATGGAAATCACACAGAGATTGATAGTTTTGAGATCTAGTTATCAAATCCTCACAGTAAGAAAAGTTATAAGAACTTACACTAATTTCCATTGCAGCAACATTGCAAAATTTAGGGTTAGATCTTCTCTTTGGCAGCCACTAGAGGACAACCTGATCACACACTTTTAAGTTAGACTGACGTTTATACCCACAGCAGAGCAAAGGCACCAGTAGCCTTTAATCTACTGCCCCTCCCCTCCAACAAAGCTAATTTCTAAATGCTAAGGAAAGCCAAATTTTTCAGACATATGAAAAAACAAGTACCTCACAGATCTGTGTGAGAATCTGTATGAACCCGATCTATAAGTTTTGATCTGTAAGGAAATGTAGAGTTTTGCACAGTTGACAGGAGACAAAGCAAAGAATTTTTCATGAACATAAATAAACAGGAAGTATGGAATAATGTAACCTCTGATTTGTTTGGCCTGAACTGATTCAGGTATTTTGAAGTACCTTCATCTTATGTTTTTAATAGCATTTTAAATCACTATACAATAACAAGTCTACTGGAACATTTATATTACAGTATTGCCAAAGGGCTTCAATTTACCATATGTAGTAATACATAGTGAGAGCTTCTTCTCTAGAAGCCCTACACTCTGAGCAGTCAATGCAGAAAGGGTGATAAAAGAAAAAAGGGGGAAAAAAGGGTTTAGTGCCATGCACCAGCAGAAACAAGGGGATGAAAAGAGACAGTAATGGATTCTGACCATGCACCTGGTACTTCAGAGGTGTCAGTGCAAGGAACAGCAAACACTTTCTCCCTGTAGAGATCCCTTAACTTTAAGAATAGAGTATTTATAGTTTCTGCCTTTGAGAGAAAGAACTTTTAAATTTTTTGTCTTGAAATCACTCATTTATATAGTTATATAAATGTGCCTGGATTTTTATTCTCATGCTCATTAGACAGGCTGGCAGAAGGAAAATTACCTGTTTTTCTAACATCCCTTTCTCCTGTGTACTGCATCTAAGAGAGAATTTCTCTCTGACTGCAGGTATTTACAAACTTTTTTTATAAACTAGGACAGTCTTACTTCCACATATTTACCCATATAAAGCATATTGTGCAGTTTGGAACGTCCCTATCTCAAATATATTTCCTTTTTCTTCCCATTTTTGTCAGACTTTCCCCTGGAGTAACTCTCATTACATCCAATTTCCATCCGTCCACAGTTTGCACAATGGGATCTAAAAAGGGCTTGTGTTTTACCTCATTTTACACTGAATCAGATTTTTCAACAAAAATCAGGGCTTCTAGCCCTTAAAGGGTTAGTAACTAAATGTGCACTGAAAGCTCACTGGGGTGGGAGCAGCAAAAGCACAAAGCATTAAGTCAGAACAGCAACAGAGAAACAATGTCAGCACAAGGACAATAAACACTGTTATTCTTAGTGCTCCAGGAATAACGGTGATTATTGTTCTGGTTTAAACATCATGTTGTTTTCATAATTTTTCTGGACAACAGCATCATGTAAGAGGAAGTGCTGAGGTGACCTATAAGGAGATTTTAAAATTATAAAATGGAGAGGGAGAGAAATGTGTTTTTGCTCATGTTAATTTTGCATTGATGGAACTTTAAGAATGCTGGAACCATAATACCTAGACAGATGTGCACACATATATATTTATTTCTTCTTGACAATAACAGCTTCTGAATTACCACAGCACACAAACAGCCATGTGTATAGCCCCATAAAGGATCCCTTTTCTCTCCTTCATCTGCCTCCCTGGTGATACATCATTCTCTTACACTTTGCCTTTCAATGAGGTTGTAAGATTTTGAAAGGAAGGTCCTATCCATAAATGATGCACCAAGCTACTTGAAAGCTGTTGAGTAAAGCAGCATATTGATAATGTATTACTATTCCCCACATGAACACTGGTATTGAACAGGTACCAGTGAGATATCTGCCTTTTATGTGCATCTCTATATTTACATCCACTGCCACTAAATGGATGCTGTGAATTCCTATAAAATTTGTCTACACTGATACTAGCTAGTATTGTAAAATACTTGCAATACCTGCATAGTTAGGATGTTGCGGTGTGCTCTGGACAGTTTCAGTTTATCTCATGGCCAGGCACTGCTGCCCCCTCCGCCCCCGCCCCCCACCTCGGTATCTGGTTTCCTCCCCCGGAGGGCTCTGTATTGCACAATCCTATACAAAGCCCGCCAAATTCAAACCCAGCACTCCCTCCCCTATTGGATGTTGCACCCTCCCCCACCCCCTCCTGTCTGTATTTCTGTAACTCTAACACGCTGTGCCAGTGCTTCTCTGGCACAAGCCCGGTGCCAAATAAACCATCTGAGAAGCCCCTCTGCTTTGTCTCTCCTTTCTCAGCGCACCTGTACCATCAGTGGTTTGGGTGAAACCTTGCAGGAACTTCGCCAGCCCTCCCGTGCTTTGGAGCAGTTCAGCCAGCCCCTGGAACCACGAGTGGATGCCCGGTGCCCCCACCAGAGGCATTGCGGCAGACGACATGTAATAATGCCTCCCTGCTGCTCAAAGACCACCTCACCATTCTAAGGGAATTTGCAAATGCCAGGTGTCTGAGGTGTCCATTGTGCCCCACTGCATTGTCATTGGAGATGTAACAACACAGTATATAATGTATAGCCACTGTAAAGTAACAGTTCAATTTTACCAGTGCTATTCCACAATGTTCTAACCCACATTTCAGCAACAGTTTGGACAGCTGAGTGCCAAGTGTCAGCTGTAGAAAACACCAGTTTCAGGCTTGAAAGCATAGCTCAGGACAGCTCAGGCTTCTAATTTTCCTTAATATCTTTATGAAACACCTTTGTTAATGCCTGGTTCTATCAAACAACCTTCCACAGATTTAATTCCTGAAATACTAAGGCAGATCTCCAGAGAAACATAACAAAATACTTTTATAAAATTAATACATTTTTTTTCATGTTTATCTTCCATTTTGCAAAGTTACTTGACCAAACCACCACCACAAAATAGGGCAATTAGCATAATCATTGAGCAGTTATTTGGTAAACAAGTTCCATTTATTATGTCATATTGGAATGTCTGTTTTCTTCTTACCGTCTTGAAAAAATCTCTCTCAAAAAATAGGTATAGGAATGAAGTAAGTCATTATGTATTCCAGCCAAAGGCTATTCTGCTGCTTCTTTCTTTCCAGAAAGCCCAAATTACTCCTACTATCTCATAGTGTTCTACAAATGCTTTGTCTTTGTCCCTTTTGATTTCGACTGCTATGGAATTAAAGAAGAGACATAGCATGGACTGAATTACACTGAGGGAACTTTCACCTCCAGAAATATTCTAGCTTCACAGCACAGTCCCTTCAATTTCAAGCCCTTGTCAGTAACCATATGAAAGAAAAGTGTAACAGCTAAGGCCATGACCAAGCAACAGAAAGAGGCATCAAGAAGAGAAAAACACAAATAGTATAGACTACACAGGCTTGATCAGAAAGACCAAAAAGAGATGACTTAGAAAAATAATTCAAACAAAGATCAAACTCCCTTTTTTCACATGAAGCACTTAGACAATCTTAAAATGGGATGTTACACAACACTGCCCTTAGCAGTATGGTCATTGCCATTCACAAGGCATGAAAAAATATTTGTGCAGGCTACACTGTTTCAAATTACGGAATAAAGGAAATAGTTACAGATGCAACAAGAGATATCATAAAAAAGACACTTTGCACTTATGCTGGAAAGCAGTGCCAGGCATTGCAAAGGAAGCAAGAACCTGAAAGAACATCTAACCTTCTGCAGTAGATCAGGACTTGTGCATTGGTGCTAAGCTGGGCTGGGCACAAGACATAAATAACCTTTTAGCTAATAGAACTGCCTTCTCCAATACCCAACTTGAATCACTGGCAAAAAGAGTAGGACAAAACAGTGAGACTGACATGCAATGAAGTTTTGCCATGCAGGAGTTTACTTCAAAATCTTGAGCACTGAGTTCAATAATATTATGTTTGTGAATATAGGATTCAAGAAGCACCTACCAAAAGAAACCTTGAAGCACAAGTTCCTGTCTCCTTCAAGGCAGCTATATCATTGTGGATGTAACTGCTTGTGTGAGACAGATGTTTCCGGAGTGGTCAAGCACATAGGTGTGCTAATCCCCCTATGACTGGAAAATACACAGCAGACCATATTGCCAGAAAGAGTACAGTTTTGTAGCTCATATAAAGCCATCTAAGCTGGCACTAGACTGTTAGATTTCAATACTATTTTAATCAGTACACCTAGTGGATCCAGCAGCACAAATATTTACCCCAGGGTCTGGTTGATGCTAGTATTTCAGCTGTCCTTACAGTTTTTTGCACCCTAACTCAGATAGATACATTTACATAACCACACCCTAACAACCCTCAAGACCTACCAGCAATATCTATATAGGCTTCAAAAAAGTTAGCACTTTCCAATTCACTCAAATTCAACCACTTCAAAGACTGTTCCCCAGTTTGTACAGTCAATAGCCTTTAAGTTATTTCTAGAGACTGACAGAAGTTAGCAAAGGCTGACTTTTCACTAGCATTCCCATTAGGTTGTGCCCATCTCTTATGATTAACTTTGGTAAGGTTGACCAGACCATGCCAGCAATCACATGAATGAGATAATTATAGACACAAAGGGATTTTACAGTGTTGACTCTGTTAGCCAAATTATCTGTCAGTGGTGAGGGCTGCAAGACATCTGTTGTGCTTTCACTTCCTAAAAGCAATTTGTCAAAACCAGTAGTGTTTATGGCTATAAAATGAAACACTGGAATAAATTCTTGATTTCAAACAGTCCAGGCATATTAAATTATTCTGCATCTACTTAACATTATCTCTGGAGAAATGAAGAAATGGAAGTAAAAAACTATTTCTATCAATACAAGCCACTTAATATTTCTGGCAAAGAAAATGAAAAGTGCCTATTTTAGTTTTGAGTTTAAAAGTGAATGGAGAAAGACGTGAATGGAGGTAGAAAAGTAGACAAAGAGAAAAAAAAGCAAGAGCAATATTAGGAGAAAAAGCAATAGTAATTTATTTTAAAAGAAAAAAACTCTGGAAAGGTTCCAAATAAAACTGCTTCACAGAAACACAAAAGAGTGCAAAAAAAAGAATGCAATATTTCAGAAGTGGTTGCGATAACCCCACTGGATTTTCTGTTTCAGATATCATGAGGCCATCTGATTAAATGGCATTATTTCTCAGTTTTTCCATTGCTTATTTGCTTTGCTGCTTTTTTTCATCCCAATCTTAGAACAGTCATATTGGACAACTATCAGAGTAGGACTTAAGTAGTATCAGCTAAAATTTTAACTCAAAATCATTATAGAATGTATCAGCAGGAGCTCCAATTCTAAGCAATTTTTCTTTTTTTTCAAATCTTGTACCTTTCAGTAGATTTCTTCCTGAAGTGTAGGTGCAGAGGTCAGAGTGTATTTTTCAGCTGCATTGTCTTTAGTCAGTTAGCTATAACAGAGAACACACCAATGTTTTCATAGGTAGATAGATTTCTGCCAGCATTTTCCCTTTTTTTTTCTTTTTTTTGTTCTTTTTTTTTTTGTGGTGGGAAATGATTACTGTTCCTTACGTTACTTTCTTTCACTTTGATACAGTAAGAAAAAAGGTCACATCTGACTTTGAACAATTCTACAGATGACCCTTGGAACATTTTTTGTCAGTCTCACTTAGCATTTCCAACCAAGGGCTGAACTATATGCTGAGTTTGATGGGTTTTTATTACTAGTGATATCAGACCAGCTTCCTTGCTGGTATCAAGATCATGTATCTAACCTCCCTCCCTATGGCAGTTTTCGCCTTAACTAAGCATGAGCCTGTTTGTCCCTACAGACTCCTTTTAAACATATGATGCTTTGTTGGTTTCACATAGGATGAAAAAGTAGGCCTTGGAGGCATCCTAATTTATATGCCTTATCTGAAAGTCTCCCTCCAGCAGAAAACTCTCTGCAAAAGTGATACCATAGCATCACATAAACATACTCCCAATATAATTTTTCCATCCCAATATTCATTTACTCGTCCAAACAATTTTTATCTCCTTTCTCCTTAATTCATATTCCAGTTCTAGAATGGCAAAGATAAAATCAACATGCATCTGATTTATTTTAGTAAAGTGGTAAGTCCTTTTAAGTAACTTTGATACCAACTGAAAAATTGTTTCCCAGTTGCACATAGAGTGATATTTATAGTTTGGTGCCTCAAGGGTTTTTTGCTCTGCAGTCAGTTTCATTTAATTGTGTCAGATTTAGTGAAACAGGTAATTATTCTCATGAAGGCATAACTAAGTTTTTTTTAAAGACTTAATAAATGTTCAGAGTTTTAAAGTTCAAAAATATTTAATTAGGTATGAAGAATTAGCAAATACTTCGAAACATAAAACACCTGTGCAGGGCAGGAATTTTCATTGCCCCCATCCCTTAAATCACCATGTTCAGCCACGCAGAGAGAAAATAGGGAATCCTCCATATCATGCCTTGTGTCTGTCTTTTGGCCCTATCAGTACTGTCTCAGGGAATGGAGTTCGTGATTTCAGTAGGCAACTCTCTCTCATTCTCCCTCATATTCATCAACCTACTGACCTCCTCCTGGAGCTCTGTCACTAAGCAGAGGCGTTCCTCTACCTGGACACCACTAGTACAATCTAATAATACCCTGTACAAACAGATATGATTAGATTAAGTTTAACTCATGGATGTTTTTGTTTTGCTAGACATGACTAATGAACTTTTCCTTAAGTTCACTCTTTCTGTTTCTGATAAAAAGTTCAAGTACTGATCACTTTCAGAAACTGATGTGGAGTTCAAAGTGTAAATTGGATCTACCACATAAAATCTAAAGTGTTTAAACTAAGAAATTTACATGATTAGCTCACAGCAAGAGTGGTACTTATTAAAAGTACTAGAAAATAATATACAATGAATGAAAAATTAGGTGCTTTACGGTTGTATTTATTTGCCTTATTCTTTTTTATGGAGAAAACTGATCATGGAACAAAATGTGGAAAATCAAAATAAAGAAAGTATATATCTAGAGCTTGTTTCTTTGGGCTACGAAATACCTGAGACATAGATCTTTGTAGTTTCCAATTCTAATTAGAGATAATAGGTGTGAAATGAAAATCCAAATTCAAACATTAACCAGCATAGAATATGAATTCTTATCAGACTTTCTTTTCAGCAGGTACAAATCTAAGTCTGTTCAACTGGTAATATTTGAAGCCTTGAAATGTTTTTTTTCCTCAGCCTTTACTTCCACCATAGAGTATGCTACACTTCTTGTATTTCAGCACACCCTTGAGAATTATAAGCCAAATCTCTAACTTTTACACCATTAGTATAGAATTTTAAAAGAACTTTTCAGCATTTGATGATTTGGTCTATTTCTTTTGCAAAAGAGGTTAAATACTAAACCACGTATCTTACCTCTCACTTTTTATTTAATTTGGTTACAGTAATTTCCTATTTTTTCCTTCTGTCCCACTCCCTTCTTTTCACACAAATTCAATGGATTATCTGGATCAAATGAGGAAATTAATAAATAATAATAAAAAATCTGACCAAACCCCCTGCTGTGCTTTCACAAGTAGATACCATTCCCACAAGAAGCTCTTCCACAAAAGTACTCCTTTTCTTTTTTTCTTTTGCATCACTAGTGCTTTTTAAATACTCAGAAGTATCTGCAGACCACAATGTTCTAAAATACCTACTGGCTGTAGTAGTTCTTGCTGGCAATGAAATATCATCCAGGCCATGTTTGCAAAGGGCAGCCTAACCCTGAACTTCAAGGCAAATGGTGTTGAGCCATGAAGTAACTAATCCAATGATTGCCAAAGCTCCCTTTTACTCATCTGTAGCGGGTTGACCTTGGCTGGATGCCACTCCATCACTCCCCAGTGGGAGAGAGGAGAGAAAATAAGATGGAAAACAACTAGTCATTTGAGATAAAGCATTTTACTAAGGAAAGGAAAAAGCAAAAGTTTGAGGGCACATAAGCAAAGAGGAAAAAACCGAATTTATTCTCTCCTTCCTGTCAGTGAGCAATGTTTGGTCACTTTCCAGGAAGCAGGACTTTAGCACATGAAGCAGTTGCTCCAGAGGGGAAACAATGTAAAGTAATACCACCACCACCACGACTTCTATATCTGAGCTCACATCATGTGGTTTGGAATATCCCATTGGTTAATTTGGGTCAGCTGGCCTGGTTGTGTCCCCTCCCAAGATCTTGCCCAGCCCCTTGATGGGAGAGAGGAGCAATGGATGGATAGATGGATGCATGCATGCATGCATGCTGGGAGATGGTGCTGTGCCAGCCCTGCTCAGCAGTAGCCGAAAGACTGGTGTGTTATCAACACCTTTCTGGCTACCCATGCAAAGCACAGCCCTGTGAGGGCTGCTGTGGGAAAGGAACCCCATCTCAGCCAGATCCAATACAGCATCATAGCTGTAAAGGGCATTTTGGGATCTTCCAGCAACCCAGTACATTTTGTTTTCAGCATATATAACATGAATGATATCCTAGCTCATGTGTGTCATGGGCATAACAATGTATTGCTAATTTTCTGAAAACTAGCAAGGGATCATTTGAACAACTCCCATCACTTATAAGGCATCAGTTTGTGTCACAGCTAAAAGAGGAAGATGTACTGAGGGTGTGGAATATGGAGTCTAGATGAGTGATTTGTCTGTGTTTTTCCTTGTGGTAAGTCAATTCAGAGAGCAGTATATACACTGTTTACATGTTTTTCCCACTTGTTGGATAATTTCATATGACAGATACAAACCTTAATTTTCCCCATTTTATTTGTTATATTTAGTCAAATTATTAAAGTGATTGCTATAGAAATAACAGCTACTTAAATAAATAAATAAATAAATAAATAAATAATAGTCTCTGTGTCCAAATAATTATTTATCAGCATGAATTTGCCCCCAAAGCTAATGGAAACAAAAATAGATTGAACATTCACTGTTGATCAGAGAGAGAGCATGATGTACTTCTACCAAACCACTGACAAATACAGATGGGAAAGGGTCAGTGCATTTATATTCCTAGCTGTTTGCACAGATGGCCAGTCACTGCAGCTGAAATTTTCCTCCCCTAATTTAAAATTACTGAAGTAAAAGAGATCCACCAAATTATTTTATTTTTTTAAACATTTCCTGGGGGAAATAAATGTAATGCTCTCTTTTGCCTCCCTCCTCCTACAAGCAGCATTTCTGTCTCACTCTGAAGCTGTTGCTTAGAAAATTAACAGGTGCAGCTCTTACCTACATGAAGCTCATGATTCTAAGAAAAAGCCAAAATAGAATAGAAAATTTTACCATTGTTTTGACAGTGAAACAAAGACCTCTGTACTTTGGTGGGGTTTTAGGTGGTTTGGGGTATTTTTTGTTTATTTGTAGGTTTTTGGTATTTTATGTATGCATGTTGTTTAGACTTGGTTTTGACGGAGTAGCTTTAGCCTAAGTGAAACTCAGAAGAAACTTCCAAATTTTTAAATGAACTTAGTTTTCTGGATCTGTTATTCTCTGAGGAAAAAAAAAAAAAAAAATTAAGTGCTATATTTTATGTAGTCTTCCAGCCAGAACTGTTATCTCAGAAAGTCTATTCCCAGAACTATGCAAACATCATTAATGATGTAATCACAGATGCTTTTGACAAATAAAATTACAGTCATAAACAAATAAGTCACATTGGCTGGGAACCAGGAAGAAACAGGGGAAAACCAATGTTTATTTGAATGGAAATAACCAAACTGGACAAGAAAGGAGTGTTTCTAAGAAGATGGTTAAAAAGAGTGAAGACAAAAAAACAAATATCAAAAGTTCAAACAAAATCCCTGCATTTCATAACTTCAGAACTTAAGAAAAATGTGAATCTGAATATTAACATTTCAGACCTGTCTCAAGCCATATTTTACCTAAGTTCTGGTAATAACTCTTAAGTACTTGGTCCTTATCATTCAGCAGTTTTTGCATATGATACACTGATGTTATTTTACTAGCTAGGTGAAAATCATTTAGGTGAAAATCAGAAAGCTCTTCTCTCTGATAATGCTACCTTTGGCTTGCCCTCCACCTTAGTTCCAGTTAAGCCGAGCAGAGCTATCATCTCAAACAATAGGAGTATGGTTTCCATATTCATGTTAGATGGCTCCATGATAGGTGTGCAGTGTATGGATCATTGCTGCTGCCAGAAAGGCAACTTCAAGTGAACACATGTAAGATTCCTTTGAGAGGAGAGAGATGTGCAACACCACCTTCTCCGAGTGGATGAAACAAAACACTGATATTCTGGAGATAACAGTATGCCAGCTCTGACAATTTTCTTTTCAAGATAAAACTACTCTGTATTCCTTCTTTTCCTGGCTTAAAAGTAAGCAAAAAGATTGGAAGGAAAACATTTCTTGAGACTTTTTTAAAGACATCTCTGCCTATTAATTTGCTGAAGTGATTGAAACAACTGTTCTCAGGCTGAGCTGGTTGATGCTCAAGGAAAAGCCCCAACTATGTAATCAGAATAGCTTAATCTTTTAGACTAAATAGAATAACAGATTAAGAACATGGAGCAACAGTGAGTCAGTCTAGAAGGTATGCCTCTGCCCACAAAGCAGGAACAGGAACATAATATGTCCCTACTAGGCTGGTAGAGAAACAGTTAATATAAGATAGTGAGCTCAGTTTGAGCTTAGTGTGTTGACACAGCTGCAGACTCTGACATTAAAATCAAGCTAAGGAAGGATGGCTTTCTGCCATGATAACTCTGGGGTGGAAGCAGACTTTCTGAGGTACCTTTGGGTGTCACTGTTAGATGAGTAAAATCACTGGCAGATATTTTCAGCAAGCACTAATTCATGTAGTCCAGTAAGCAAAAACCCTTTTTTAATTTGTCTTGTGCTTTTACCCAGAAATGAGTGCGTGTGATAGACACAGCCCATGGTAGGACATCCAAAGATTTGTCGGGGACATTGTATATGTTGATATGAAATTCTATAGCTGGCTGACACTTAAAAAGTGCTCAGTAGTTATTACTTGGATGAAAGGTTGCATTATGAAAGAGGAAAGATTTTGCAAGGACCTGAACAGTAGCAAAGAGTGAAAGTAGTGATATCTTCTCTAAATAAAGAAGGCATTACACTGTATTCTATGATACTTTCTCACAGCAATACTTCTGCCTCAAGTGGTGCAAGAGATACTGTCTCAATATACTGTTGAGAACCAGAAACCATCTAGAGACCTTATAGTTTTTTAATTGCTGAGATATATGGGCTTTTTGGTCCGCATTTGAAAAGTGCAAAGAAATCTAGAGTTTTGAGCACAGTTTAATAACTAATGAAGTGTATTTGTAAGAATTATACCAACGGGGCTTTGTTTTTCATTTTGCCATAAACCAAAAACAACGAATAAGTTGCATTTATTTCTGTCTAGTGTTGAAGCAAATTGCAAGTACAAAATTTGCTATATTCACCAAATAATAAATCCAAGTTTGTGTAGTTTGTAACTAGTCCTGTTTACCCATCACTTTCACTAGGTCTGAAATTGCAATATTGAGGCTCAGATTAAAAACTGACTGTGTGCATGTAAGTTTTATGACGCTACCTTGATCTCAAGGATTGTGGATAGAATCTCTGCTTCTCAACTAAAGCAATTTTTCCAAACAGTACTCTGAAAACCACATTATTTTCAGCAGGATAGAAGGCTGAGTGGTACAATTTCTTATACCTTATACCCAGTGACAGCTATTTCTTTTGTGAAATGTCTTCATATTAAAAATGTTGTAATTCTAAAGCCCATTTCAAATCATCCTTCAGGGGGATATATAGAAGCCAGTAGACTCCACAATATTATAATGACTATAATATTTGCTTGGTAGGGAAGAAACTGGAAATAGAGAACTTCAGTTTGTATTACAACCATTCATCCACTTGCAGTGCTATCTTCTACAACAAAATACTGGCCGCCCACCCCCAAATAATTCTTCTGTCTAATTTCAGCTTTTCAAATAATTAAGTGTAGGCATCTGTCAAGATGGAAACTAATTTATTCAGAGTTAAAATGCAGCATTTAAGATGGTTACTTTTCTTTTTTTTTTTTCCTTTTCCCTTGTTAACCTGAAGCTTTGAGTATGCACATGAAAATCCCATTGCACACATGCAATCAATAAAGTAGTTAGTTACACATCTCATAAGATACACAAGTTCCTACCCAGTCAGAGGAACACAATTAAATTATTTGTACTTTATTTAACAGTCCAGTTGAGCATGTGCAGCAAACTGGGATTTTATATATTTATTTATCCTTTCTCATTGCACATTTTTATTAAATTCACATTCTTAACAACACAAACCAACAAATATGCATTTTATAAAATACATCTTTGCATGATACTGAAGTACAACTCTACTTACTGCAGGTTTTATAAACCTCTAGTTAGTGAGGTAGAATGTACTTTCAAAATGAAAAAAGAAATCCTTAAAATTTTCTTCAAATATAATGACAAATGATCTTTTAAGAGAAATCTCATCACCTCCAAATATTCTCAAATGGAGACACAGAAACATAGTTGACTTTTCCCATTTTCATGTGTAATTATGTTAATTCTTTGGAAACTGTGGACAAAAATTACAATATTGAAGTCATAGTTACATGAAAAAACTTCCATTTCCCTAGCCCTTTCCAAAAAACTTCCTTGATTAGTATAGATGTGTGGGACACACTTTGCTGCTTAAATTGGAACAGGATGCACAAGGAAAACACTGAGGCTGCATCTATACAGTTCTCTTAAAAGTCTCCATTACAGAGACATTAGGAGTGAATTTGTTGGGGTTTTTTTCATTTGATTTGCTCTTGAAGGACCCTTGAAGCTCTTAACTACAGAAGCTAACCCAAGTGAAAAAATTCTCTAGGACCATTCAGCCTTACACATTTCTGAGGCCCTCTGGTTATGACTAATAGTCAAGGATATCCCTCCTGAAAAGAGAGAACATATTTCCAGTAGGTTTCTAAGGTAGAGAACACATCACATTAGGTTCCACTATGTTTCTTTAAAAGTTCCAATCCTGTAGTTTATTGGCCTTCCTTTCCTGAAATGATAGAAACATAAAAGGATTGCAGGAAAGATGCCCTCTGCATCACAAAAGACTATGATACATTGCCTCTCCTGGGGTTTAGTTCCCAGGAGTCTCAGCCTACATGTCTTTCATCATCTAATTTATCCCTGTCTTTTCATAATCCTAGGAAACAACACTAACAGCAAAGCAAAAGGTATTTGACCTTTGCAATGGATAAAGATATAAAATGTCTTCAGCACTTATCTAGCCTTGCTTTTTTTTCTCTTTTTTTTCCCACAAAGTCATCTCCTTTAAAACTGTGTCCCTAGTGCCCAGAAATGTGTTCAGTGATCCTTGCCAGGGTAGCCTTGGACAGCACAGACCACTTGCAATGTAATTTTTTCGGCCACTACTGTCCACCTGAGCATCCTTGAAACTACTTCAATAGCTGTTGAATACAGAGAAGATCGATGCTCTGGATGTCTTTTCCTTCTCTCATTTATACTGACTTTTCCAACAATATTATTTGGAACAGGGAAATGAAAATAGTGTTCATGATTATAGGTAGCCATGTAGACAAAAGTCCAAGAGGCCTGAGTTTTGACCTCTGTTAGGAATAAAATTATCACTGTGCTTTACAGATTTTGCTTTCTTTGCCTGTCAATTTCCAGCTCTCCTCCAGCCCCATCACACGCAGCAGAGGTGAGCACAGCATATAATCCTCTCTGAACAGATTGACAAACCCAGCCTCAGGTTGGTGGGCTTTCCAGAAGAAATGTCACCTTTCCATTCATGTCATGCATTTTCATCTCTTGATGAGAAACACAACAGTAAAAGGCAATAGTCCATTGATTTGGAAAATTACACCAGTACAGTAATTAGTATATAATGTTTCCACCGTCACCACTCCACCCATGGCTCAAGTATTAACACAACCTTTCCGTCACCACACCCCTGTCTTGAGCATTCATAGTTTTGTTTTGTTCCATTCATGTGATGGTGCTGTGTTCCTGGCAGAGAACCATCCACAGATCCTTACACAGTCTGTCACTTCATCTGTAAATCTGGACTCATCCATTGCTTTCATTTACTCTCCAGGCCTGGGAAGGGTGCATTTTGATAGACTGACAGTAATCCTGCTGGTTCTACTATGCAGTTTGACTACTGTTGTTTCACTGAGTCCTATTGTGTGGTTTTACCACCTACATGCTTACCCCCAGCAAACTCTTTGGCATAATTCAGTCCTCTAAGGAAAAATTTCAAAGGAGTAAATTCAAATACTATTATAGACATGTGGGATGAAAAAAAGAGGTTATGCTATGTCCCTTTTTCCACCGCTATTTTGCACAATTGTCCAAAGAGACTGAGTATTTTAATATGTACCGTGCTAATGCTAAGCAATATCTCTGACCTGAGATTTAGGTAATGATATAAGTGGAGACTATTTCTGTGATATTCTATGGTAAATTAAATACTAATTTTGGCTTTAGAAGCAAGCGGAGGAGAGTTTCAAGCCAATCAAAAACAGCTGAAATTTTCTGTTTTCTTGCAAGAAATTCTACTGAAACAACTCTACCATGATTATCAGAGAAATAGGAAAGTAGAATTCTGGTAAGTAAATATGGCACTGGATTATATGCCCTGCAGGGATTATTTCTGGGCAGACTACTCATGCTATTTATTATTTTTAAATGATAGTATCTTCACTTTATTCTCCTGCTTTAATGTATTCGTGCTGATGCTTGAAGAGTCAACACAAAAAAAGCACCTTAGTAAAATCTCAGCCAAAAAAAAATGCTATAGCCACAAAAATAAAGTCGTCAAAAGCAGAATAATCTATCTCCAGAGAAAACAATCATTTAATTGAATGATAAAAAGAAAAACCAAATCAATTTCCTCTGCAGAAGATAAGGAATTGCAGGGAAAAAAAAATAAATTACATACCATGTCAAAATACCTTAATGCCCAAAGGACATTGAAGAAATCTATAATAGGAGAAAAAGATTGCTAAACTATGAGGACAGTCAAAGCTGTAAAATAATATTATAAAAAAAAAAAAGCTTGAGCATATTTCATTATATGAACTTGAGTAATGAAAAATAGGTGAAAGAAAATAAATTTTTAAGGGATACCATTTCAAGTGTGAAACAATGCTGAGAAAGCCTTAAATGCATGAATACATTTGTATGTATACCTGTCCATGGACTCAATTTTCTGTCATATATATTCATGCTGTAATGAACAGCAAGAGAAGTTGCACCAGTTTTAGGTGGGGGGGTTGTTGTTTTATTTATATTTTTATTAGTTGGTTTCGTTGATTGGTTTTGATATTTGCGGGGAGGGGTTGTAGTATTAGCTGTAAAACAAACAAAAAAAAAAGTCAGATTTTTTTGTGAGCAATATCTGAAACTGTAGAATATAAATTGCATTTCACATTAGTTACCCTAACTATTTAGTGTGTTATATAGAAGGCTGTGATTATTTTCTTTTTCACTGATTGTTATGGATACATTCCTCTAGCAATTATTTTTCCTTTTGAGTATTTGTGCTTGATATATTTTCTTGTAGTCAACTGTTTTTTCAACACTTATTGGTAATCTGTTTACTCTTGCTGAAGTTTCAGATGTTCTTTTAATTTTATGCTGATCTCTTTAACTTCAAAAAGACTACATTTTAAGAAAGCATAAGAACAGTTGCAACTCCTGAATTACAGCTTAGTACAGTTAAAAACCACAGCACTTTCAAGAACTTTTGCAAGACTTAACTGCAAAACAATCAGAGCTGAAGGCTTAAGAGAGCTAGGGAACATATCTCAACTCCAGTTGCTTTCAACAGCCTACCTAGGAAATTCTCAGAAGTTGTAGATACATTGCCAATAGACATCACAGTGACATGACGTTGATCCCAAGAGGGAAAAGAAAAACCAAAGAAATTGTTCTTACAGAGTAAGAACATAATTTAAATACTTACAAAAACTAGATTAATGGAAATGATGCAAATACCTCACACCTTTATTATCACTCATAAAAGAGAGATAATAGTAGGCTATCATGCTCAGTTGTCTAAAATCTCTGTTTCTTGAGAGAGATCTGATCAAGTGATCCTGGAGTCTACTGCCTCAATTGCTGTGATTGTAACTCAGGCACCTGTTATGGGAAGCAGATGCAGGCACAAGACTGTCTGTTGGTCCTACAAGAGACAGGTGTCAGGAAATAGTGCAGTATCCACAGGATTTGTTCCATGCTGAGACTTTGTGTGTGTCAGACTAGTTTTGGTATGAACCATTACCTACATATATCCTCTGTGTTTCACATATGTAAATATTCCTTTAAGCATGTGAGAATAGTAGAGAAACAAATTCTACCTGAGAAAATTTACAGGTTGTTCAGTGAGACACCAGCTGCAGGGTTTTGAAAAGGTCCAGAAGAATTAAATGTAACTTCTAATGTTTAAAAAGCAAATATAGAAGTTCACCCATTCTGATCTGCAGTTTGTAACTAAAGTATGATGTCATTGTGTTAATAGCTTCAATCTTAGGAAAAATACATTATAAATGCTTCTCCACTTTTTAATTGCTCTCAGTACGTGTGCAAGTTTCCCAAACAGGATGCCATTATTTGTATGTAATAGCTTAATTCTCAGAATGTTATATTTATTATAATCATTCTAAGTGTTATGTATTGCTGATTTACTTTTATTGATATTTGAGTAATTAATTTGACTTATTTTTAATTCATACAAATTATGCAAAGAAAATATATTAAAAGACAATCAAACAGTCAATGCAGTCAAAATTTAGAATATGGTAAGATTATACTTACCTATTATCTTTTCTGTGCTCCCCTGTGTACCTGAATTACAGTTTTGTATTGGATTCTCCCCACACACCACTTTTCTGAGGACAAATTAAATGTATTTATCAGGGCCCTGAGCATAGCCGTGCTTGTCCCCTCACGCCCCACGCCAGCCCCTGGGGTCATCAGCCCCTGCCCAACGGTGCTGCAGCAGGGCCTGCCAAGATGAGCCCACATCTAGGCCTATATCCCAAGCTGGCCTTGACCAATCCCCATCCCATGGGATGTGTCCAGTGCCCAGGGCAGAGGCTGTCCTGGTGCCCCTGGCTGCCCTGCTCCTGGATGCCATGCCTTGCCATGCTGCCAGCCTGGGGAGTCCCTGCTACTCCTGGCCCTGGGCCCACGTAGAGAGCTCCAGCCCACATGGCAGCTTGACAACATTCAGTGAAAGAAATTTGCCTCCTTTGTGGCAGCATTTGATAATGTACAACAAATAAACTGTGTTGCAAAAAAAAAAAAAAAAAATTGCCTCAGGATTAAGAAAACAGTGTCATATTAATGCTTTTTTTTTGTTGTTATTATTATTATTATTATGCTACTGAATTCCTCTGGGGTGTTGGGAGAACAGAAGAGAAATGCTGAATGTTTTTGTCAAAGTGGATTCAAATTGTTCTTTATTGGAAGGTTACGCTTAGAGGGGGAAGAAAGAGCCACCTCCATGCAGCAGCACAGGTCCTTTGCTTCAAGACTAAGTGCAGGGAGAGCTGCTGCAGTGGTCTGAGCTGGGTAGATCATACAGCCCTTGCACACTATCAGAATGTGCCAGCTACAAACCTCCTTGGTTTGGAAATGTGACTCCCTGTGGGACCTTTTCTGTAAGCAGTCTACATGTAGCCTTCTGCATCAAATATGTCCTAAGATATCTGTCTCCTGGGACAATTCCACTTTTAAACTAAACACTAATGGTTGGCAGGTTATACTAAAATGTAGGTTGTTAAATAAATACATTGTTTTATAAATAATTGTATAATAAAATACTTTTACATAACTAAAATTTAGGGTTTGCTTTATACTAAGTATAAATTGTATGAAATAGAGAATAACTTTTCCATATTGCTGAAGTTCAGGATTCATCTTTAGGTTATGGAATCAAGTCCTGAATTTTTATTGACTTCTCTAGTCAGGTGAATGTGAGCATCTTACATTAACTTCATCAGTAGGGATGATATTTTCTAAAAAACTGTAAATGCATAATTCAGATCTGGTAAGAGAGAGATCTCTGATAAGCCAGATGGAATGGCTGAACAAGTGGAATGTTCTGAGAAGATTCTCATTCCCCTGTCCTGATGTTATTTCATTTTGTATAAAAGCTTTAAATATTTATTTAGAAAATAACCTTATTATGTAGTGTGGAATATGCCTTCACTCAAGGAATATATAATTTCAAAGCATACTTTGATGTCTTACTATGAAATAGAACAAAGTCAATGTGAAATTTTTGAAGACAACTATCCTACACAGGGATAAAACTTGCGTGAGTTCTTTCACAGCACCATCCCTCCCCTCTGATTATCTTCCCAAAGTAGGTGATTGTCTTCTATGCCATGTGGTTTAACAGTCCCTTATTACATCTGACTGCAGGATCCCACCTCACTCTCCTGCAGCAATACAGGAACACTTGGAAATTTAAAAGTAATATGCTTGAGATAAACAGTGGAGTAAGTGTTTTTGCCTTTTCACAGGATATTAGACTTTTGTTCTGAAATACCTACCTGTAGACTGAAAAAAAAAAATTCAGACCCTGCCCAACAGATATTGGATGGTGAAGAATCTGACTCCAAATGCCTAATGAAGTCACATGATGTGAGAAAATCAGAATCATAGCAAAGCAATATTTTGCAATATAATTTGAAATACACACTAATTATTTTATATGTACTAATGAACTCCAAGCTATTTTATAATTCAAATATATGTTGACTTATTCCATTATATGTAACAATATAAAGTATTATTAGTTTATTTGACAACATTGCACATTTACTATACTTCTGTGTACATGCTGAATGTGTCTCTGCATTAAGTCTTCTAAGTCTTTTGTCCATGTGTAATAGCCCCTGTTCATACAGCAACTCTACTGTTTTTCTGTTAATTTCTTTGTGTTCAGACAGGTCTTCCTGAGTAATTTACCTCTGTTAATATTCACTTCCACTGTACAAGTTCTATAAATAGGTTTAGACACTAGAGTGTTGAATCCTTTTTCTTTTTTATTTTAGGATATAGTTCTGTTTATGGTACACTTTCCAAAGAATTTATGACTTTTTCTTCATCTATGTTTTAGTGAGGCTGGCATTACACTTCTGACTTACCAAATCCACTACATTTTTTCAAACTCAAATTAATTTAATTCTTGAAGTTGGACCTCTTTGATCATTAATTCAACTCTGATGTAGTATCCATCTGGGCTTCCAGCTAGTGTTAAATGTCTTCTTACCTCATATTTCCTATGTATCTTATATTCATATTGAAGTCTTGCAGGTGGTCCTGACATGTTTACAAAAAATCTCAGCAGCAGTGAGAGCTATGCAGTGGAAAAGATTTATATATTCCAAAGGTAGAGGAAAATAATATGTCAAGCAGGCAAAGACTGAACCTGTGCATTATATGTTACAGAATCTGGACTGTAAACTTCTTCAACTTTAAGAGGTCTTCCTAACAAGAATCATCATATAATTCTTGTAGTGCCTAGTCTTCTGTAGGTATGACTTAAATAATAAATTATAAGCAAACATATATAATATATACTGACCCTACATTGAAACAGGAGGAACAGGGAGTGAAAGTGCAGGGAGGACATTCATGTTTTATCCACAGAAATAATTTAAAATTAGATACACTTACATTAAGAATGCAAGAGAAGCAAATATGAAAATCATGTTTGGAAATGTAGAAGGTGAAAGGAGATTAATATAAATGGCAGAGAAAGTAGATGGTGTAAGACTGAAAAACATCAAGACAAAATATATCCCTGAGGCTTTGGATAAATACTTATCATTAAAGATTCTCTCATCTATTATTCTATCTATTGGCATCAGGCTGTCACAACCTGTTTCATATTAAGGACTGTTTTAGTGTGTGTGTGTTGTAAAATAGTTGTGGCTTCAAAAGCAGAGTGAAATCAGGATTCTTTATAGCCTTGTTATTAAGTTTCAAAGTTTCTGCAACAATGAAAACTGCTATTGAAAAAGAATTAAATTTAATAATCAGACTATTAACCAAGGATACTTGCTGCACATTACACAGAGACAAATGAAAAAGATTACTAAAGTTTTCAGAAAACATCTGTTAAACAGTGCCTAAATGATGATAAAGAAAATTGAGTTGCCTTTGCAGTTAAGTTTAATTCATCTGTACCTAGCATAAAAGAGCTATCAAAGATAACTATTCATTTGCTGTTACTTCAGAAATGTTATATCTGTGAATCCTTAAAACCTGAGACCTAACTTGCTGTCAAGTTTTTCTTTTTCTGAATTGATGGAAACACGGATACTGGAGTTAAGCTCCTCCTTCTAGAGCTTAAAGCTATGCCTTTATTGTCTGACACTATACAAAGATATGGAGCCAGGTTTCATTTTGATCTGACTTCAAATAAAGAAAAAAACCTCAAGCTGGGGGTAAAAAACCCCAACCAAACAAAAAACTGCAACTCCAAAGAAACCAAACCACAGATGGTTTGTTTTACCTAGCCTTTAAAAAATATTGGTGATACAAAATGTAGGTGTAAGATTTCATACTGATGAGCTATTATCTAGTTTTTAATCTTTAATTTTTATTTTTCTTTTATAACAGGTGTTTTAATTCCTGAAAGTAACTGCTATTTCCAAGTAAATAGTGCAGACCAATGAGAAGACACTGACTGAGTGAAAGTTGTTACTGAGACCTATGTTCCTGCTATATGCATTTCATAAGGTTTGTCTTTGGACTGGTTCTAATCCAGATTTGTGGACTGAGTACCAATTAGCAATTATATGCAAGATTTTGATTTCGTTTTGTCCAAAAGAAGTAGAATTGGTAAGTTTGAAAGCCAGTCTGCAATGTGTAACTAAATACAGTGACATGGAATGATCAGGAGACTGTCCTCAATTACCCAAACAAAAACACTAATAAAAAAAGGCATCCAGTATGACTAGTTCATGAAAAATTAGATGCTATTAGCTCATGCTGATTCACATATTTCCCTCCAAATAGAAACATTAATTTCAAAGGTGATAGGATGGTAAAATGAACCTCAATCGCCCCTCACTCCCCCTCCCTTCCCTTACTTTGTAGTTCTACACTTCTTTATAGTTCAATGTGAAGACTTTCTGGTTACCTTATAGTTCCTTTTCTTCACTGAATTATTGTAGGGTTTTTTTAATGTGAACAACTTATTCCTGGTTTATGTATTTATTTAACCTATTCATTTGAGTAACAGAGAACAACTACCAAAAATTCTGGCAGTTTTACATTTAGAATTGCATTTGATTTAAGTTGTCCTTTGAAGACAGTATTTTTTAATAACAAACTCCTGCTTTTACTTATCAGTAGCAAGAATAAGTAAATTTTAATTAAATTCTGAAGACATACCTTAGATCTTTATTAGACATCATTGCCTCTTTTTTGATCTTGAAATAATTTTTTTTTTATTAGCCTTTCCCATTTTCCCTTCTCAAACATAACATTGATAAATGTAATGCTAAAAAAATTTAAAATCTGTAACAGAAATAAATAAGAAAGAGTTAAAATAATGAAGTAATGACACACTGTAGAACCCTAGCATTATAAGACAGCTCAGGCTGAAAGGGACTTCAGAAGTTCTGTCACAGCTGGGTCAGATGTAAGGTACTGCCAGGCTGCCCAGAGCTTTAGCCAATATGGTCTTGAAAACCTCTGAGAATAAAGATGTCACAACCTCACTCAGCAAGCTGTTTCACTACTCGATGCCTTCATAGTGGAAGAAAAAACTTTCTGTTAGTCTCACTTAGGACCTCTCTTGTTTTAACTGGCTCTGTATTGATGGCCCCTTGGAGGAACTGGGAGGCTGCTATTAGCTACTTGCCAGAACTGTCTCTTCTCTGAGCTGAACAAGCAAACTCCCTCAGACTCTTCTCACAGAGCAAGAACTCCAAATCCCTGACCATCTTGGTACTCCTGAACAAATACCAGTTTATTAATGTCTTTCTTATGATGAAGGAGCTCCAAATCTGGATGCAGTATTTTAGATTAGTCTAAAAAAATACAGAGCAAAGATTGTCATGACTGTATGCATGCAAGAATGTATGAATGCAAGAACATTCCCTCTTCTGGATCTTAGTTTTCTGGGTCCCACTGCTAACAGCTGCTGTGAAGAAAGGTAGAAGTGAAGATCTGTCCCTCCCTAGGAAGTTCCTTCTAGCCAGAGGTCTCACAACTAAGCAACACTGCACTTGTGTACCAGCCAGATCTACTCCTAAGTCATGCTGCCTTGATTCTACCTCAGCCACTGCCTTGCTTCTACCTCAGCCACTGCCTTGCTTCCTGGACTGCCTCACTGCAATGGATTTGCCATGTGATCACAGAATTTAGGCTGATGATCTGAACACCATCTCCCCACCTATCCTCACCCTGGCTTACTGACTTGACTTTCTGACTCCTTGTCAGCAAGGTCAGTGCCCTTTCCTACTCCTCTGCAAACCTCAGTTCCCGGCTTGCCTGTCCTTCATAGAGCAGTCCACCACTGCAACTCCTTGACAATCACTTCTGTTGAGCTTCTGGCTCAGCTTTGCTATGCCATAGCACACTGGGTTCAGCTCACCGCCTGACAAGATGCTTACTGAATACCCACCTTCCACTGCACCAAAGGGATCTTTCTTTCCAGTTGCAGGACCTTTCATTCATCCTTTTAAAAAAATGTATTTGCTTATTTTAAAAACAGCACAAACTAAACTATTTGCATTATTTCTTAAGAAAATAAACATGTATAAACTAAAACTTAAAGACTAATATTCTGCAAACAAGCAATTATATTAAAAAAAGTGTTAATCAAAATGAAAACCCTAAGACAAGAATTATATTCACATATTATACAAAAGAGGCCCACTTTAATGGTATTCATTTCTGTGATACAAATTGCCTTATGGAAAGTAAACAAATCAAAATGTAAACAGCAGCTGTGGCTTAAAATTACCATCAGACACCAAAAAAAATCACTGAAAATAGTAATTAAGAGTGAAAGTCCATTGATAGAGCTGACAAAGCTTCTTGCAATGCTAATATTAAATGCAAGAAGAATCATCACAAATAAATCAGATTATCGTGGCTGCAATTTTTTTTAATTTTTCTTTTTTTTCCCTTTTCTCATTTTATTAAACAAAACCCCTTAAAATTTCCAGCCAATGGCACTAAATTTTATGTTGTTTTTAAATATAGTCCTATGACAGGATTGTTGTGAGTGCTACTACCAGCAGGGTTGGTAGGTACTAATTCAATACTAACTTCAGTTATGTAAAAACACATTCTGCAACAGACTTATTCCTATTCTCTTCATGGCAAAGTTTCCTTCCTTGGCTTTATGATTGCTGGACTATTGTGAGTATCCCCACTATCACCTATTGACATAAAAATAGGGTTTATATTGGCATAAGCAATCATTTTACAATAAATATTGCTTTTTCTCAATTCCTCACTTCTCTGACTAACAGGTATTAGAAATATAATGACAGTTTCAAATTAAGACATGGATATATGGGATAATTGAATGGATGGGGAAGTGACAGAGACATTGCAGTGTTTAACTTTAACGCATTTGGGCCCAAGATCTGAGCATAAGAAGAATTATGCATTTCACAGACAGAATACAAAGATTCATAGACTGACTAGAGAACTGCAAGCTTCCCAGCAATAAATGATAAGTAGAAAATGGTATCTGATAAAAAAATCTGGGAGCTGAGAATAATGTTTTTGAGATGATAGCTCTGTCAACAGAGGAAACAGAACCAGGATTCTCACTTATAGTTAATCTCAAATTGCTGAGCAGCATTTAGGTAGTCTTGGTACTTAAATAAACCTAAATTCTCCTGAACTATGTTCCCCTTTTATACCAAGCTGAAACCTAAACCATTCATCCAGGGAAAGGGAAAAATCTAGTCTTCTTCTTTCTTAACCACAATGGATACAAATACAATTCTCAAACCATACAAACCAGAATTTGTGGCAGTGGGCTAGGGG
>VYZT01065722.1:248-26748 GCA_013400735.1 Pomatostomus ruficeps | reverse complement strand
ATTGGAAGAGGCTGCCCAAGGAAACAGTTGAGTCATAGTCCCTGGAGGTAGTTAAAAGATGTGTAGATGTGGCACTCAGCAGCATGGTTTAGTGGTGGGCTTGGAAGTGTTGGGTTAAAGGTTGGACTCCATGATCTTAGAGGTCTTTTCCAACCTTAACAATTCTATTTTTTTTCTCTTGGAGAACAGTATTTTCTGTATTTCATTATGTATTCATAAGTTACAGAGGGAATTTTAATCATAATTTCATTTTACTGCAATTAACTTCAGCTTTTAAATTTTTTGAAACAACTAAGCCAGAATCCAGTAGACTATTTGTATGAAGTAGCTAATACATCAGAAATATAAATATATCTGTATTTTGAAGAAGCCTGGAATAACAAAAATTACCAGGAAATGTTCCTGCAGTAAAACTGAATAACCTCCACATAAAACACATTCTGAAAAGAGTAGGTCTTAACATTCTTTATATTTGTAATTTTACAGATTAACAGGTTTTTAAGAAGTTAAATGGGTCAAAAAGGTAACTTTTAGTATTTCAAGTTTCATTCTTCTATTCAAGTAAAACTATGTACAGCCGTTCCTTTTTTGTCTTTACAGCCTTTGCTCATTGGTTGGTTCTCTGAAAGGGATTTATTAAACTATTTATTTTTCCCTGACCATTAA
Organism: Pomatostomus ruficeps; assembly: GCA_013400735.1. NCBI lineage: Eukaryota > Metazoa > Chordata > Aves > Passeriformes > Timaliidae > Pomatostomus > Pomatostomus ruficeps. Next base: position 26,082 of record VYZT01065722.1, on the reverse strand, counting down.
ACAATAGTGTGATTTCCAGTTTCATATTCTTAATACCTACTTCTATTAGCTGTTTTACATGCCTTTGTATTTAATTTCTGTGGCAAACCTTAGTAAATTAGGCTTTTAAGTGAGCCTGTAAAGAAGAAGCCACACCAAAATATTTTCAGGCACGCAGTCCTCATGGACTTGACCATCACCTGGGACACCCCAGCACAACAGACAGAAGCTGGACTTTTAAAGTGAGAGATTTGCAGGACTAAATTTTAGCAGGTTTTTAACTGCAGAGAAACAATTTCACACACCCTTCACTCAGCACACTGCCAGCTGGAGAAGCTCTGGTGCTGTACCCCTGGCCAGTCACTGTCACCCTGTGCTGCATTTCCACTTTTCTGACATAACTGTTTGTGGGTCTGAACAGTCACCTGAATCCAGGATTTGCCATGTTAAAAACAAACAAACAAAAAAACCCCTTTTTAACTTTATCTTATAATAATTCACAATATGGTGACTCTAGACCTAACATCAGGGCATAAAGCAAAGGTGTCAGGGGAGCAGGAATAAGGGCTTAGACTGCTACTGAAGGCAAGCAAAATCTCTTATTATGGGCTCAGTGTAGCCTCTAATAAAATCCATTCTACAGCCTCTTTTAAAAATAGCTATAAAATTTAGAATCCATTCACTGATCCCACAGAAATAAATACTGAAACAATTTGTAAAGCCGTAACAGGAGAAGCAGATGTGTATGATCCAGTGAACCTGAGTTAGGAGCCAAGTCTGTGAATTGTATGCCACAAGGCACTCTCGTTGTGCTACCACAGTAGATAAATTTGTAAAAGAGAAATAAAAAAGAATCATTTAAACACAGCGTCAGATAATTAAGAAAAAGCACCATTAAAGAGTTCCTCAGACATGTACAAGAGATCTTTCCAGGCAAGGGCTAGCTGAAAGTATCATAAAGCAGTGGGAATCTGTTTAACACCAGGTTTAGTGTACTTCATTAGTGAGCAGGATTTCTTAACATACCTAAATATCTGAAACTCGAAACTGTTCACCAGATTAAATATAGTTTAGTCTTAATAGTAAATAAGTATGAAATATTTTTAAAAGCTTTTCAGTTCTGCTCTTTTTGAAATTCATGGTGTCCTCCTAGAAAGACACCATTTTTTTCTTTATCTGAGACCACATTTTAAAGTGCTATGTGATACATTTTAATTTCAAAGCACTGCAATTTATCTTGAAAGCAATGGATATATATTTCTAGTTTAAAAACATCAATAGTTCTGCTATAAAAACTAGATCATGAGAGCACATACCAAATGCAGCAAAGTTACATTTACATGACTGTTTTCAGTCTTCAGCTAACAGATCTTCATTAAACTCTCTTATGACTTCCCAGGGCTTGCAAATGAGTGAATCAAATTATTTTATTGAATACGACTCTAAATTATTTCAGTTCACAGTACAGAAATGCATTTGCAAATTATAGAGATGTATTTGCATATCTTTGGATATCCTTAGTTACCCAAATTATTACAGAACTAGGTAGGTGAAATATACAGAGCTAAAAGGCAAACATTAAACTAATATAAGTGAAATAGTTTCAAAATCTGGTTTTGTTGTACAACAGTATCTACAGTATTTCTTCTGTAAACAGACATCTAATATAACCTGATACTACAAAACCCAAAAATAATTCAATGGAATGGTCTACAAGGAAAGTTATAAATATATTTACAAACCAACTATACCTTCAGGGTGTTCAACCTCCACAGAAATGTCATTCTGCATTTTTTCAATTACATGAATATACTCCACTTTTCCTCCAAGGTATTTCTATTGAGCAAAAGAAAACATCCTTTCCACTTCAAAAATTACACCAGTGTCTTTGTGTATGCGATTTCATTCAATAGTTACACCCTCCCAGCTCTGCTACCGTCTGTAGTCTAAAAATAAAATGTACCAGAAGTATCCTGGATATTTTCTTCTGATGTAAAAGTAGTGTATGAAGAAAATGTGTCAGAAAATATTGTGCGTGTATGGGGAGGTTAATATGAGTAAGCATTGATAAAACATAAATTAAAGCTACTAAGGTAGTCAACCTGGAATAGTCTTAAATACGGAACATCCTACTTGCTTATTTCTAAGAGCACTGAAAGAGTAAAAGCTGCCTTTTAGAAGTAACTAAATATGCTAATAGAACACAGATTTATCCAAGAATAATACCTGCCCCACATAATTGTTTATTAATAAGTTACATTGCAATATTTATAGAAACACAGAAACATTTAGGGGTGTGTACATATATATACACACATATAAAATATACAGTCAAAACATTTAAATATGTTTTTCTCTTTTATAAAGATATAAACAAATGAGTTCAATGGGAACTAGTTCTCTTTCAGACAAACGTCAGATGTTGCTTTAAGACGTGGTGCTGGTGGATTGCAATGCAAATCATAGTATTTTTCCATCTTTTAAAATAGATTTTACAGCCCAGGAATGAACACCATTATACATTTTCATAGTAAGGGCTAACCTCCTAGAATGCTTGGACATATATTTGCATATAGACATTCTTATTAATACAAAGAGAATTACACAGATCTGTCTACATGAGCAATTCTGACATGCTTCAACACATTAAGAATAAGAAGGCCTTTCAAAACACACTGAAGTATAGAAGAATTAATTACAGCACTATTCATAGAATCATAAAATAGTTAAGCTTAGAAGACATCTTAAAGATCATTATTCCAATGCCTCTGTTCACTCCTGGCAGTGAACCTTCCACTAGACCATGTTACTCAGAGCCCCATCCAGCCTAGTCTTGAACACTTCCAGGGATGGGGAGTTCATAACTTCTCTGGGCAAGTTGTTTCAGTGCCTCATCCCCCCTTGTGGTAAGGAATTTCTTCCTAATATCTAATGTAAACCTAGCCTCCTCCTGATTAAGGCTATTGCCTCTTGTCCTCTCACAAGTCCTTGTACAAAATCCCTCCTCTTCAGCTTTCATGCAAGCCTCTTTCGGGACTGGAAGGCTTAAATTTAAGACACTCTTTTTTTTTTTTTATAATATGCACAACTAACAGTTCCTTGAACCACAGATTTTTCAAATATTAAAACAAATTAATATCCCTTAAAAGTCAGTATTCATTGTGGAGAAAGTTCTTTAAGCTGAATAAACACTATCTTTGCAACACATTTTTATCTCGGATTCTTGTTTACAAGCCCCTGCATTGTTTCTTCATTGCATTTATGCCACTGGTACTATCAGAAAAGACAAAGTCTCTGAAGCATTTCTCAAAGCAATTAAAAAGAGTATCAAGATTCTCAGTAGTTTCAAAATGGCAGCAATGAACTTTGAAACAACATACATGAAGGGGATTATACTGAAAGTAAATATTAAGTTCCAGTGCCTGGGGAGGGAATGTGTAATGGGAATATTTGCTGCATTTGCTCATACTATTCTCAGCCTAAAACTGTTGTACTGCAGCATTCCCAAAGCGCCAGCTGCATTTTGCCTTAAGATAGATCACTTGAACATGGCAGACTCCCAAAATTTGTTATCTAGATCATCTTTTATCTGATGGATATAAAGAGACATTCAAAATGTTAATAATATTTTTCTTGACTGCAAAAGATAAATATTAGATCGTGTGCCTGTTTTCTTGTCAGATGTCCTACTGAAAATGCATCAGGTTCTTAACTTAAATATATAAATAAAACAACATCTTCCAAACCTCATGTTTATCCAAGGGAAACTTTAAGCTACTTTGGAGGTTTCTAATGCTCCCATCTCTTTCTCTAATCAATAGATGTTTGAAAAAATCACATATACAAAATGATGAATTAGGCTGAATTTCTCATCCTCTTTAAATGAATTACTTGAAGACAAACTACACAAGTTAACAGAATACTCTAAGCGTTCTAGAACAGGAGCACAAATATAATGATTTAAATTTTGTCCCACACAAGTAACTAGGAGCAGAATCTTACCTTGATCAAATGGTTTACCCGGACTCCACGCGCGAAAATAATCATCCTGGGGGGGGGAGAAAGAACCTAAATTTAGTAAAACATAAGGAATACATGAAAAGCTTACAGTATCATAAAAGACAGAAGAAACATACCAACCTCTACTTCCTAGAAAAGGTAAGCAGCAAAATAAAAAAGGAGAGAAAAAGATTACAGTTATCATAATGGGACAAATTATTTATACAGAATAAAATAGTAATTCAGAGGCCATTTGCATCACCCATAACATAAAAATGCTATTCAAAAATGTTACCTACTAGCATTTAAAATAAAAAATGTCTCACAGTACTCACATAGGTAATAGTCCTAACACTGTTTTTAAAATGTTACAGTAGTTTTACGGTACTTTAACTTCTAAGGTATTGAAAAACTTAATTACATTTTCATTGCATGATTTTTCAAAAGTAAAGTCTTGAAGTCATCATCAATAAAATACAGCAATTTTAATGCCAATTTTAGAAAAATAATTTGCTATGTAGTTTTAACTGCATCAGTAAGAGCTTTCATTTACTCAGTTTAATTAGCTCTATTTTCCACAAATCATCTTCATAAACATAAAATATCTTCATAATTATCAGCTGTATTAGGCATCAATTCCAAGAAGGAAATCTTGAATTAAATAAATTGCTTTCAAGATTATGAGAAATATGGTAATAAATTACAAATTCATAGCAAGACAATAGATTGATGTGCACAAATCAGATAACAGGTGGCACAGAAAAATGGCTGGAATTATTTATTATTATGTCTTAATCTAACTAACTATTCTCTAGAACAAAATATTAAAAAGACTGTACCAAACATTTTAAAGTCTGCATAAATTAAACTTAACAAAATGCAGTGGGTGTACTGTTAAATCCAGCAGTTCCATCCCACTTGCTAAAAAGATCACTGTAAAAAAACCTCAATTTATAAAAAATTTAACTACTGAGAAAATGTGAATCTCATACAGTTGCCAAAGGCACATACAGTCAGAAGTTAAAAATTATCAAGCATCAAATATGTCTTTGCAGGTACAGAATGCTTGTTGGGTTTTTACTCCAAAAGAAAAGAAAAAAAAGTGATTGCAGCCTAAACCGTATTTCATGGATTGTGTTTTATTAGTAAAAATATTGTTATGAAAATGTGTGCTTTGAAAGATAAAGAATGAAACAAACAGAATTTGCAAGTGCAAACATAGAACCATATTTCTGTACCAATACTCACCCATTCCTTTACTCTGGTCCTGCACAGATTAACAATCTACAAATCAGGATATGTGATTTGCCTTTTTAATTACTATATTTCTAAAGTAATAAAATGCACACAGGAATATCAATTTTTTTTAATCACACAAGAAATAAGCAGAAATTACAATTATGATAGCATTTTCCAAGTATTCCTCCTAATAGTCACTATGATGTTATTCCTACAGTGGTGTTCCAAGCAGGTTTGAACCAGCTCTAATGCAATGCTGTTCTATGAAGCACACCACAGTGGCAAATCTTAAAATTCTTGAAAATACATCACAGGGGTAGAATCTCTTTCCATTACTACTAAATCAACTATGTTCATCCACAATGAAGCCATGCAGATAAGGTTGTTCTTACTAAAGTGGTGAAAAATTAGAGTATCTAGAACATAAAGCTATTAGAATAAAAGAGAAGTCATCCTGAGTGTGATAAAAATCCCTTCTAAGGCAAAGCATTCTGCATTTTGCTTAAGGAAGAATGTACAAGTGGGGCTTGTATAAATTACATGTTCTCAAATTGGCCTCAAACCATCCAGAAGATAAATCAATCCTTGTTCATCTCTATACTGCAGACCACTTCAGAGATCCCAAATATAATATCCCTCAGGCACTGCTAGAAATCTTGCTGACTTACTTCTGTCTATAAAGCAACTCCATACCTTTCTTGTTACCCTTCTGTGAATCTTTTCCAAGTCTATTTTCCTGGTAACTAGAATTGTGCAGAGCATTTATGATGAAGCAGCATTATGGATCTGTACACAACACAACACTATTTTGTTCTATATTCTCCCAATTATGCCTACCTTCCTATCGTCTTTGTAGGCTGTGTGTGTGGTTTTGTTCTTTTCAATTGTACTATGATTTGAATGGATTATGGTTTGTGTGGAGTTTTCTACCTTAAATCTAAAATATAAATACCCATAAACCATATATACCTATACAGATTTTCCTAAAGAATTAATTTTTCAAATCAGCTGTTACTTAAAAAAACCCCACTATTAGATATGTTAAACAAAACCCCAATGTGCCTCTACAAACAATTAAAATTGTTAATCAGTTGTCAGATTAAGTAAAGAAATTGCTTCAATAAAGTATAGCTTCACAATTTTACAAATATTCCTAAAGCTGTTTAACCTTCTGTATAATAACCCAGCTTCCTGTTACATTCAGACCTTTCATGATCTTCACTCAGTAAGTTTGATTATAATAATGTTCAATATCCTCTGCAGAATTTAATCAAGATCATTAGGTACTTTACAAAGCTTCATTTTCATAATTTGAATATAAAAACAGAATAAAGGAATACACAGTTTACAGTGAAGGCTGGGTAGCATCTCAGCATCTCTAGGCAAAGTATCCTTTAACAATCTATAAATGCAAAAGGCAATGTCTCAGGATCTCAGGACAGAGCCTAAGTCTTCTGAATTTCTTCAGGGGTTTCCTTGCCTTTGTCCTGAGCATGTTAAAGGGCAGATTGTAAAAGTACACAGAATAAAGTCACAGATTTTTAACAGAAACCATACCACTTCTTCAATGTTTTCTAGCTAAAGGTATTCATCCATTTAAATAGAAAATTCATCCTTACTGCTCTACTTGAAACTCTGTGAAATGTCAGGATTTCATTCAAGTGTCTCTTTGAAAGACACAAAGCACTTCTAATAGCCATGGATGATAGATTTCAATGAGTTTAATATCCATGCCTTAAAATTATGCATGTTTAAGCATTACACTCATTCAGGGTCATAGTGATGAAGTGTTTCTAAGAACTTAAGTTCGTGCTACAATTATATATGCACTTTGAGACTAATAACTTTTTTTTCCTGTAAAAGTCTTACTATTAAAAAAAAGAAATCTATGTCATCTGAAAATCTGGCAACTCTACAGAAAGAATCAAAACAGCAGTCTAATCATGAAAGATATTAAAAAATACAAGAAAAATAAGATATTCTGCCTTGAACACTTTTACTGTTTTTTTGGACTTCAATATTCTTCCATATGTATTCTCTTATTCTTAAAAAGGAGTTATTACATAAGTTCTAAAAAATACACATTTAAGTATTGTAAAAGAGAAAAAAGCCCAATGGAAAAAAATCAAACAAAAAACCTAACCCATACATGGCAATGTAGGTATCCAGCAGAAGTTTTAATCTTTTAATACACAGAGAACCTATGATCCTATTACTTTTCTTTCCTCTGTAACACATTTGTTACATTATTTCACTAATCTCTCCTCTGCCATGTTTTCTGTAGATGCTGCCATCACTTGAATTATTATCCGACAGAAATCTATATTCTAAAGAGCATAGTAATACATGGTAGATAACATAAGTGACTCAGGGAACAGCAGGTGTCCACGGGCAGGGAAGGAAGTTTCCTCACAAATATCTTCAGACCAAGGTTGACCTGAAAAACTGGATGAAGAAAACTCAGCCCTTGTTTTGTATTCAACTGTTTCAGCTCTAGCATGGCCTATACAATAAAAGCTAATATATTAAAATCAAAGCTCATTTGTTACAGAGAACCCACTAAAACTGAAGCAGTTTTCTGAACATATAATTATCTTTATATTTTACTGAAATACAATCTCACTGCTACAACACAGGAATATTGTTGTTTATGTGACTTACAAACTACCCATTTTAGAAGAAGTCTAATAGGCAACTGCACAATGTCAGGCTTCATTTACAATAACTTTTCAAGAAACAATACTTCTAACAGTTACCAAAGCAGGACAGACAAGATTTCCTGTATATTATTCAACAGCAAATTTTCATCTGCCCATACAAAATTCCACTCAGATTTTATACAACTTACCATAATGCAAAAAATACATTTTACTGCTGGCCTCCCTATTCCTGTGGAGGGGTTGGTTTGTTTTTAACAAAGAAGAGCTGCATACTTCAATATGTAGAGGGACATGGAATTGCATTTGACAACTTTAGAAGTAAAAGCTTTTCCGTCTGCACATGCTCCCTGAAAACTTAAAACCTACACCATTAGATTTGGATTTTTTTTCCTCACTGCCATTAGCTATTCTCCCATTGAGTATTTCATGCTTTTTAATTTCAAGGAGTTCTTGATGGGCTTTCTATTCCAATTTTTCTCTCTGCATCTCAAGTACACACATCTGCTTCTCATCTGACACGAAAGCTCTTTCCCTCTTTTAGGCTAGGCCTTTGCTATTTGGCAGCTATGCTATTTTCAGACTCCACTTCAACATGCCAACACAGTTGAGCCAACTGTCCCACATCGCAGCTCCCTGCTTGCTTCAAGCTCACTTCTGCAGCAAACTTGAGCTCACCAAGTATCTCCCCTTCATGGCTTTGCACCAGTGCAATAGCAGAGGATTTGACTCATCTGCCCCAAACCTCCCCAGTGACTCAAACATAGATTTGTATCCTAAGTCTCACTGAAAGAGCTGGGATAGGGTTGTCATCTGACAGCTTTGCACCAACTTCTTTCCAGTGCTGGGAAAATAAAGCACAAAATGTGTGCAAAATTTCTTTTCTACTTGTATTTTGCTCCAGGACCTTCAGTCTAATGTCAGTGAGACTGTCATTAGCCCACAAAGCCTTAAATTGCTGGTCACATGGAGAACTGCTACAGGAATAAAAGGATGATGTGGTGGTGAAGCAGCCACCGAGCCTGGTCCCCACGGCAGCCAGAGGGGGAGAGTGAAAGTGACGCTGAAGAAATCCCCGATCTTCCCTAGTTTTCCCGCCTTTGGTTGCTGTCAGTCATGTTATGAGTTACACCCCTTTTCCCTCAAGTTTAGTTACATATTCATAAGGTCGGTTTAATATTCATATATTACTAGAAAGTTCTGTCTTTCTGTCGTTCTCATTGGTTGACGTTAATGTACCCATTCCCAGTTTGGCCCCCTGTCCTATGTGTATGTTCCCTATTGGTTTATTCCCTGGACGCCCCCCCCCCCACACCTGCTTCCCTTATAATCCCGTGTAACGGCGGCTTCGGCGCTCTCTCTCTTCGGCAGCCGGAGCCCGCCTCCCCAGCTCCCCCATTCAGGTACATTGTATCGCCTGCGCGGCAGGTTACAATAAACTGAGTGTTTGCTACCAGAGAGGGTCCCTCCGCCTCTTCGCTTCTGCCATTTTGCTACTGTTTCACCGACGGCTGCTGCTCACTAGCAGAGATAGACGGTGCGGCTGCGTTCTAAAGCCTGCCGGAGTGCCAGACCTGAGCGGTCCGGCGCAGGCGGCATCGGAGCGTCCGAGCGCTACTTGCTCTCGCTTCTGCGGACCAGTAGAAAAGCTGTCCGGGCAACCGCCGCGCAGCGACAGGATGAGACAACAACAAAGCTGCCATCGTATAGGAAATCTATCAGTCCTAAACACTGTAGTTCCCTCAGATACATGAGGGCCACAGGCAGCATACACAGAGTAACTAAAATACACACATCTGCTGAGAGTACTACCCCACAACAGAAACTGGAACTGAGGAAGCAAAAGTTGCACCAGGAAAATACATTATGTTTATGTTCTGGAAAACTCAACATGAAACCTGAGCCAGTCTGGAATTCTCATCCAGGATGCAGACATGCTATTCAGCAGCATGTGAATACTCACTTGCCTATCAGATCCTGGTTTTCATCTCTGCTGACCTGCACTGACATCTGATCTATCATAAGCCATGTGATACAAATGCAGAGTGTTAGTTTAGCCCATTAACCGCAGGACAGTGTACACATGAGAATAAGGCAGACACCACACTCCCCAGGCACCACATTTACTACCACAGCATCTTACGTATCTCAGAACATCTGTGAAGGCAAGAAGCCAGGATGGACCGCGTGCTCCTTAGCACATTTTTTGCTAATTGTCCCAGATGCATTCAATAGGTTGCTTGATCTGTCAGATCTTATGTGATGTCATATAGCTACAGGTCTGCAGTAGAACTAGGAACAGAACTAGTTCCAGGAGGGCAGGGACTGTTGTACCTAGCACATTTTTTGGCTCAATACTTTCTTCTCGACAGGATTTCCCTCTTCTCACCAGCTGAAATGCCTCTTATGCATCCCATAAAGCCACATTTAAGAACTGCATGGAGCAGAAACCCTTCTACAGTGAATCAAGGTTTGAAAAAAATGTTAAAAAAAAAAAAACAAACCCACATTTATTACACTTAGGAAATTAGAAGAAAACAAATCCAGAAGATATTTACAGGCTAGCAAAATGGTGACTGGCAGCTTTTGACTCCATTAGAAACATAATTAGTTTAGCCAAAAGCACCAGAAGGAGTTCAGTGCACAAAGTACACAAATACAGATAAAGGCAGTGGTCCTTTGCATCAATACTTCTGAGAATCAAGAAGTCATGATAACAATCAGTTTAGTAACTCAAAGAACCAACAGGAGAAAAACCCCAAAATAAACATTGTTCCTCTGGCAGAGAAAGACCTAAACACCTGCAGGCAAGACAGAGCCTTGCTGCAAAACTCCTTCCCTACTTGTCTGGCAGCCAGCCCCCACGAGCAGGGTGCAGGAATGGCAGGTGAAAGGACACTGGTTTGCTGCTCATTGCGAGCCCCCAGGGAGGCTGATGTCAGCTTCCTCCAGCTCCTGGGCCGTGCCACCCCTGAGGCCTGCATTCACGGGACTGGCAAAGCACAATTGGAATCAATAGCTGCTTCCAGTGACTCTGGCACTCAGCTCCTCACACTTAATGTTTAGGGAGCACTTAATGCTCCCTTCCTTTGCCTCCTGCTTCTCGTACCATTGATGAAGCTGGGCTAGGAGCCACCACTTTTCAGCCCTCTCTGTCTCTGTTGCACAGCTTCCATTCAGTGAGATTTCTGTGGATGCTGTCTATTTGGTGCTAGCAGCATTATTAACAGCAAGTTTGTATAGCACAGTATTTGGAATCATTTGCCAAGAAATACCAAATGCTCACTAAAGCATATATTCAGAAATACAGAGAAAATACTGAAAAATATTTCAAAAAGGAAGGAATTAATATCAAAGCACAAACACCATAAGCTTCTAAATCCCAGTAAAATTTGAAACATTGTTTCTTTAAAAGTGCATCTCATACTTCTCATCATTAATAAAAGAAATAATGAACCATCCTTTCACTACAAATACAAAAATTCTGGTCATGCTCCTCCTATTATGCTTTCAAGATTCCAGTTGTGAGGAAGCCCTTAAAATACATTGGGCTAGACAGCAGGGGAAAAAAAAAAAATAGATTACATATGTGAAGAAAAGACTACCTGTGGGATTTTCATATGCCCGTTCAGGCATTTCATACACCTGTTGGCGTTCCATTTCCTCAGGTGACACTTCATTCATGCACCAGCCCAAGGCAATAAGGGTAAGGATTACTCCCTGACCTCTGCACACAATGCCACAGCACAGCCAAGAGTGGCAGAACAGCAACAGACTGTACGGGGAGTTCCAATCACATCTGTGGGGCTGGAGGGACTTTACCTAGGTATGTTGAAAGAAAAGGACAATATGATTGAGAGGCTATGGATTTTGTCTACAAAAAAAACAGTGAACTGTATAAAGGAGATCTCTGGAAACTGGCATAAACAGCTAACATCTTCAAAAATAAAAGCTAAGAAAGAAATACTCAGTGCAGAGACCCACCAGGGGTACTTTTCCAGCCAGAGGGCTTTGCACAATGAAATAACAGTTTTGTGCACAAGGATAGAATGGTGGGTGGAGTGCACCTTCTGTATCAAATACTGCACTATTCCACAAATGACAGGAGCTCAAGTAACTTGTCTTTTTATTCTCTTCTCTCCCTCTCCCTCCCTCTGCCTCTTTTTGTATAATGCAGCTATAAAAACCGTTGCATTGTGTTCAGGACAGAAGTCCTGTAAAACATGAAGGACTTGTGCACAAAGGGCACAAGGACAGTAACAGTCTACGTTTTAAAGGTCTACTAAATGTCTAAGAAAGATATTTGAAAAGGCCTTGGCCCTTATGCAGTTTTTGGAAAACAACTTTTCAACGATATCTGACCACAGCAAGAGCAGAAAAAAACTGCTACTTATCAATTTTCATTCAGGAAGGTGAAAATTTTTGTCCTTTTGGCATGTCAGGGATGAAAACCTGGAATCAGTTACAAAACAGATACTGTACTTTTGTTGACATTGTTTTTGCTTGCTTGTTTTTCAACCTGGAGAAAATTAATTACAAAGATAATCATGAGATCTACCATATCATGCCAGTTGCATGGACAGAATTTTGGTGTTTCTCCCAGCAGAGGAGAAAAAAAAAAGTCTCTTACGCTAAGGCTCAGAACAATGTTCTGGTCTACCTCTCATTGCCATGGAGACAAAGAACACCCTACTGTGAAAACAGTCCAAAATGGAAGAAATTAAGGAATACAAAATATTATGAGAGAGGAATTACAGAGTTATTATCTTTACAAAGCAAATAAGAACAGATGTGTCAACAGAAAATGGGATGGAAGGAAAACCACATGTTTACAACATATTTGCAACTTAATAGAAGGAAACAGTTAAAATTACTGGTCTCAGTTCAAGAGCGCTACACAGATATTAAGAAAATAATTAGTATCTACAATTAAGGAATTTAAGTAAGATGTCATGCAGTTTAAAGTCAATAATAGAACAAGTATACAGACAAGAGAAAATAAGGTCAGTAAGAAAAAAAGAACTATGTTCTAAGTAACTTAGTCATCCCTTTTGATTTGTAGGACACAAAGAAATTCCCATACTTCTTGCCAACATTACAAAAGTACAAATTTAGCAAATTGAAGAATGACAGAAAAAGTACATACAAATTTCAGGGTGATAGGCTATTTAGTACAGTAATAGCACTATATCATGTCATTTGAGAAAATACATATTTCAGCAAGCAACATATATTTGAATTGGGTTTCTTTATTAGATATATTTGGAAAAGATCAGCTGTCTCACTGAAAAGAAATAGTTACAGCTCAAAGGAATTTCACTGGCATATCTTAGTCTGTTTAAACAAAACCAAGTCAGGGTTCATATCTTAGAAAAATATTTGCATGCCAAATGTACTGTGTGCTTAAGAAGAAATTTACGCATTAATTTATCTCCTTAAGATCTGTACTTCACGACTACAACTACTTTTCAAAGACTTGTCAGTCTTTGTAACAAGAACCAGTAAGATTTGTGCTCATTCAACCCACATTTAAAGTGAAATTTATGCCTAAAATTCACAATATTGCTCTATTACCTACCTATTCTGAGCTTTGCCCAATCAGATGCTTTCTCTCCAAGAAAAGCTTTATTAGTCTATATTAGTGGTGATTAATATAGCTACAGTATTTCTCAGATACATCAAGAGAGGCCGCTGTCTCAAAAACCTTTCTAACATTCCAAGTTTTCAAACACTAGTTCTAGCATGTCCACAATTTAAGTGTTTTTTTCTTCATCCCTCCAATAAACATCTGTCTTGTGACATTTTTACTATTGTATCTGCAAATATTAAATAGTAAAAATGGTGACAACACTGCACGTTCCAATTATTTCTTCCCTTGACAGAAGCTATTCTGAGTTAAGGCAAGAGAGTTTCAACAGTTTCAATAAAACACATGATGATGATACCAGGTGGATAAACAAGACAAGAAGTTTAGGCTGAATCCCAATAAGAGTGAAGTTTAAGAATCCCAAAACAGTAAATTAATTTTAAAGAAATCACAGATGTTTTGTTTCCTAACTCCACCCACCATGCCTGTATTATGGAGAGTTAAGGTTGTTTCGATAGCCTAACCACCTGTGGTGAAAAAACAATGTGAGAAATTCCCACATGAAGTAAATACTCCCTAGGATACTTTGTATCCTAATTCATTAACACATATTAATACTATTTTATTAAATATTTAATTTCATAAAACACCAAGAAAATCAGGATATGTTACAGAGAAACATGAAAGAGCCAAAACACCCTACTTACTGCACATTAACAGAAACCATAAAATAGTGAAGAAACAGTAGCCGCCTTCTGTCTTTCAAACCGCAGTCGCAGGTTTAGGAACAGCAGGGGCAGCAGCAGCAAACAGGGCTCAGACCAGTTCAGCTTCCCCTAGTAATATTCCCAGCTATAGCAAGAAATCTGTGTATGTATAACACAATTGCTTTGACCTCCTGATCCATCATTTTCCAGAGCAGTTGATCTAGCCCTAGTTTTAGTCCAAATGTTTGGGAATAGTCCTAAAGAAGTTTCTCTAATTCAGCTCCTACAGTGCTCTCCTCTTAGGCATGTCAATATACCAAACATCATCTGCTTATTTACACATATCTTAGCTCAGCAAGCAAGGAAAAGAAAATTAGGGTCTCTCTTTCTCCTAAATACTACCCTTAATGTCAGCCTCAACATCTTTACTGAGCAGAGGTGACAATATGTACAAATCCACACTTCGGTACCATGTGGTTTTTATGACTGTTTTTAATCACTAATGCTGTTATCTGACAAATCTGCTGCATCAGAATAGTCTCCCTCAGGAAAATTACCGAAGACCTGTTCTCCTCCAAAATGGCTATCTTCCATTGGTTCTAAAGAAAATAAAGCCATTAGTCATTTTTGTTAAGAGCAAAGACTGGCTTCATTCTCATTGTGAATAACAGCAGTTATTCAGAAAAAGAACAATTCAATATGCAGGGCTCCATATGAAAATATAATTTCTCAGACCGTAAAGCAGTAACTCGTACTGATGAAGCCTAAAGAATAAACAAAAGTGTTCAAAGGATCAGTAAAGGAATCTACAGAATTTTAAGTACAAATGGAAGTTTAGAAATATTGTCATTATTCTTTTAATAAATTCACACAGGGTAATGACGAAGCATATCACCAAGTGTTGAATTTCTTGAAGGAATTATTCCTACATGCAACCTAAATTTAACTGAAAGTAATTGACCCATTTCTTGTAATTCTTAGTGACTGCATTATTATGAAATATGTTTTCATATGCGCTACACTATGCAGTTCCTGCTTTATACAAAAAACTTCAATCAACTTCAGCATGTGGTGCTGTGACATGCTCCGCAGTGCATCCACTATAGAACAGCAAAACCAGGATCAAGAAGCAGCCCATTCCTAAATGGTTTCCAGAACACTGGTATAGGTCCCCTGATAACAGACATCCTGAATGTGAAACAGGACAGGACAAAGGTCTATGGGAAGAAATGTAAGCAAAGGCCATGCACGAGTAAAAAAAGTCTCATTACCCGTATTGGGAAATGATGAAGGAAAAACTACCCTGAATTTAAGAATAGAAGCTTTTGAATGAAAGAAGTCTATTAGCTGGTATCCCTGCTGCAGCAGCATCTTACAATGTGCACTAATGGACTTTATCATAGTCTTCAAAGTTCATTTACTAATCACCTACTCTTTACCCTTAGTCTTTATCTTTTGAATTGTTCCTTAAAATTTTTCACTGTTTTTTCTTTAAAAATTATTTCAGTCTTTAGAGCTTCTCCAGATCTCAAGGACATCAGCAGAAATATTTTCAGATAAAGTAAATGTTTGAAACCTAAGTCCCTTTCACAGATTCTGCTAAAGGACTGGTTTACACACCTAAAAATTATAAAGCTAAGTTTATCACAGTGTTTGGTTCTTAACTGCAAACTGCCAATACCAAATTTCTGTGAACTATAACAATAAAATACCATGACCAAGACAAATGATTATTTAATAGGGAAATTACATCATGCTACTTTCACGACCTTACTGCACCCCTGGCATCGTCCTCCTTCCCATCTACAAGAGCATTCTGTTATCTTAGTCCCTCAGGTCTTATGTCAGGTTATTATGGCCTTTAATCTCAAACCTAGCAGATTGGGACCTCGTCAGGATGACTGACAAAGGATAATCCCCCTGGCTGCAGGAAACCCTGCTGATGACACACCAAGTCCATGCTGACCTCACGGAGGAGCAGTGTATTAGAAAGGACTGTGCTGTTAGGAACGTTTCTACTTCTGAGGGACTTAACACCGAAGACTTGACCACTTGACTTTGGCTAAATTCTTAGCAGCTGCAATTACAACTGACACAACTCTTCTCACGTGTGCATGTGCACACACACACCCGGAAAGGAAGATTACCTTCCTGGTATCCAATTAGGAAATTACATTCTGCATTCTTGAGATTTCCCTGTGCTTCAAGAACAGTGAGAGTCTTCAATTTGTCTTAAAATAGAATTATATTGCTGAGCACTAAAAATCTGCTGTATCCTGCCCCAGAATGAGATCAATTTCAATGTTGCCAAATGTTAATCATTTGTACAGCACACAGTGCAATTTATTTTGAGATCTTTCCAAATAGAAAATAATTTGTGAACTTCAGGCTCTTCCTAATCTTTCTTTCACTCTCTTAGTTTCTGAGTTAAGCCCTGATGCAGTGCTCTACACTAAGGATGAAAAAAACCCAAAACTCTTTACTCCTTCTCACAAAAAACTATTGTCTTTTCTGTTCAGAAATTTTCTGTAGCACTTTAATGAGATTTATCTTTGTTAAAAGCCTAAACTGAGCTAAAATGATAGAAGATCAAATTAAATGTTCTTTTTATAGTACATCTAAACCCCAGTCTACATTCCTGTAAGAATCTCCACAGCCTTATGCTGTCAAAAAAAAAAATCCCATTGAAAATCACCTCACCTCATTTTTCATTTTACTATATGAAGTCTCTAAGCCTAGATTTCAGGAATGTTTCCCCACAGACTTGACCCAAAATCCACATAAGCCCATTAAGGCTTTTCCAAATATTTTTGTCACTTTGGGACCAGGCTTCACCATTATTTTAATCACTAGAATAAAAAAAAGAAAAGAAAAAAAAACCCTCATACTTAAAGTATGCAGGAAAAGAGACTTTGACATACAACTAATTATAACAATTTGCTGAAGATATCCAGCTTGCCTGTAGCTGTATTTTTCATACTATCATAAACTCTAACACAAAAATAATTATTTATCTTGTAATAGCTCGAAGAGGGTGGAATTACTTGCTGAAACTTTTTGTTTAACACAGAGAATCTGTATTCAGAGCTTACTTCATGAGGAAATACCAAGTAGCATAACTTGTCTTATCAAAAGACTGACATGAAATAATACTTCTATCACTAATTAAACACATTCTCTTTTTTTCCACAGTGATGTCACTATAGAAATGAAGTATTTTTCTAAGCAAGGTCTATTAAATATGGCATATCAAATTCAGCAAGGTACTATATGCGTCTGCCAGTGGATTCCCTGCCCAAGTAAAGCTTGGCACAGAGGAGACTGATCTAGTAGAAAACAGCTGAGACCTCCCATTTCCAAATAAAGAAAGGAGATTACAGAGAAAACATCATGGATAACTATTCTGTTAACTTAATTCCATGTTGATTCTGAAAGAAGTGCTCTATATAAGTGGAAGGAGAATCAGACTTTCTGTCTGCATGTCCTCTTTGCCTGACATTTCCTTGAAATGTTGACATTAATATTTGATTCCAATTTGCCATATACAAAGCAAAGGTTTTGCAGCTGTCAAGTAGACTGAAAGAACACAACTAAAACCAGAAGGACTTTGGTAGTAAAAACAGCCGTACTTGTAGAGAATGACAGCTCAATGCAGCAGACACAGCGCTAATGACAATTTAGAAAATCCTGATGTACCATAAAACCAATCTCTAAAATACTGCACGTTTCACTGCCCTTCTCTGTCATGTAAGTTTTGCCATAAAAAAGTTACATACCATGACCAGAGATCAAATACTCAGTGCCTTTACTGTGTGTTTACCTACAAACTCCACATGTCAAGTTGTCATAGTTGCGGTGACAAACAAGCAGCAGCAGAATGTCATGGCTGTCAATGTGCTAGTTAAAAAATGAAAACAAAGCAACGTACCAAATCTTTGCAGTGACTTCTACACTAACAAGAACTACAGCTAACATTTAAAACTAGATGCCAACTCCCTTCTTCAGTCTATGGAAATGTTCAGTAATAACACACTTTACATATAAATTGCAATCAAAGCTGAAGACTATCTTTTGTTATTTCTAATGACCTATATGTGCCACCTTCCTTCTGCTGAAAGGAAAAACAATGGCCTGAAAAGGCACTTGAGTACATTAACATTTCAGTTCATTTCTTCTCAGTGATACTCTAAAGATAGATTGAGTTCCCATCCTCAGCTAGTTATATTTTGTCAGGATCAGCTGTAGCTTGCTTTGGTGATAGCAGCAAAAAAAGGAAAATGTTTTCCAGATCAACAGCTATGACCTACAGCATTGAAACAACAATCTTCCCTATTAAATACTTCAGAGATCCTGTCTGCTTTGGACTGTGAGGTCAGTTGGGATCCGAATCCTTCTGCCAATCATTCAGAGTCCAGTTTCCTCTATGGACCTTGAAATACTGGATGAAAATCATGGTGCCTTTAAACAAATTACATTTGTCCTAAATCCTCTACTACAGCATCTCTCAGATTTTAGGAGAGATACTTCAACAACGCTGTTAGATACAAAAGTGGATAACACTGCACAGCCTCACTCAAAAAAATCCTGGGCCTGAGATTGTGTTTTCCTCCAGC
Organism: Pomatostomus ruficeps; assembly: GCA_013400735.1. Classification (NCBI taxonomy): domain Eukaryota; kingdom Metazoa; phylum Chordata; class Aves; order Passeriformes; family Timaliidae; genus Pomatostomus; species Pomatostomus ruficeps. The sequence continues at coordinate 7,301 of VYZT01065722.1, read as the reverse complement.
CCATCCTCTTGTCACTATGAAGTAAAATTTAAAACAAGTAAAAAAATAAAAATGGTTGTCTTGTGGCATCAGTGATAAAACATTTAAAAGGCTCAGAGGAGACATATGTCTCTAAGCTGCCCCGCTGAGAAATTCTAACAAAACCTACTGATAAAAGAAAGGAGGTAGAATTAGTTTACTCTTTGGTATTATGATCAACACAGAACAGTTGTATTCACTCCCATGAGATAGTGAAATTACTACATTAAAACCACTGTGAACGCAGATAAAGGGAGACAGCAAGACAACCACAACAGAAAAGGAAACTATCTTTGTAAGATATAAAAATTTGTCTATCTTCTATTCTATCTTCTTTTAAACTAGACTAGAAAGCAAGTTTCCTAGTCTCAGAGTAATGCTTAGCAACAGTTTCTAAATTTGTAAACCAGTGCACATATCTATGTGTTTGTTGCAAAGCACACATAAATACACATAATTTTTCTAAAACATATTCTGCAATTTAACTTCTGTAATTATGTATCATTTGTGTTACATCTAAAAAGAAAATTACTTATTTATTGTATCATTCTCCCTCAAGTATTTCCTGTACCCTGACAATTAAATAAGCTAGGAAATAATGGATAGTTGCACATTCTGAGTTAGGAATGAAGTGAATATCTTGTACACTTCCTCAACAGAACAGCACCAGATCTAATACTTAAAGCTTACAACTTACATTCACAAATTACACAAAGTATTATCACAAACTGTTTAGTGAACAAGTTTTTATAACTTCCTTAAGTTTCTAAAATTACTTCATTTCTTCAGTATAGATAAGTCTCTTATTTGATATTAATTTTCCATATAATCATAAAATAAATCTAGGTTGTAAACAACCTCTGGAGTTCATCCAGTCTTACCCACTGCTTAAAGCAAGTCCAATTACAAAAGGTTGCACAGAATTCTGCCCAGTCAAACTTTGAGTATCCCTAAGAACAGAGATTCCAACTCTTGATCTGGGCAACCCATTCCACGGTTTGTCTGCTCTCATAAGGAACTGGTTTTATTTCAATTAATTAGAGTTTCCCTGTTGTAACATGTCCTTTACCTCTAATCCCATCCATGCCTATCAGTAAGGAGCACAGTCTGGCTCTACCTTCTCTAAATTAACACAAGGGACAGCTGAAAACAGCAACAAAATCTGTCTTAGTCTTCACTATTTAAGATTATTTTCTCATCCTCTTCTCATGCAAACACTTTTCAAGGACGCTCTAAACATTCCTTGAGAGACAATAGGCAAAATCAAGTAATTCCATGCTTTCTCATTCTAAAGCACTGGACATTCAGTATTACAACATATTTCCAAGTTTGGGATTAAAAAATATATTTAGTGCATAAATGAGGATCACAACATAAAAAATACACTTTTCACCCCCTACATACACATTACAAAAAAAACCCCAAAAAACCCAAAAAATCCCACAGATCTATTTTCTGCTGTCAGGCCCTAGAACATAGTCAAGTCAGCTCTTCTTCTGCAACATAGATTGAATACTGGAGCTGAGCCTATGAATATCCTGCCAATTTCCGAGTTGTTACAATGTATTAGCATCGACAAGCCTTATTTTCATCCACACACAACATTTTCAAGAAGATTATAGCCCAACAATTTTTTCTAATTAAGTATTTCATGTGTGATGTTTTATATGACAGCTGACATGCTTAGATAATAATAAAATTATCTATAAAAGAACAGAAGCACAAGAAGTGTGTCTGTAGTGCTAGGACAGGGGTTAATGGTTTCAAACTGTAAGAACACAAATATAGACCACATATAAGGAAGGAACTTTTTTCGAAAAAAACGGTGAGATACTGGAACAGGTTGCCCAGAGAGGTGGCAAATGCCCTGTCTCTGGAAACATTCAAAGCCAGGTTGGATGGGACTCTAAGCAACCTGGTCTAGTTGTAGACATCCCTGCTTATGGCAGGGGGGTTGGACAAAAGACCTCTAAAAAGTCTCTTTGAACCCAAACTATTCTATGGGTCTATGAAATACATTGAAACCTTTCTGTATTGTAAGAACTATATACTACTATATAATGTACAAAAGTATGATGATTCTTAAGAGTAAACCTAAGAGGAGAACTGTTCCATGATGCTAACCATACCTTTATTTGAAAACTCTACTCAATATATGGCAAGGTCTTGGTTGCCTTTTATGATGAAATCTATTCAGTAAAGAAAAGCATGTATTTCCATGTTCTTTCTGGCTTGACAGCACTGCTTGCAACCATGTCAGGATCAATGGCTGCACCCATTTGCGAACTCCAGCTCTCATCACCTTCCAGATCCCAATATTGTGCATCCTCTAAAAGTGGCAAACAACATATTTGAACTTGACTGTAATATCCTGTTGAAGAGACTACCACACTGTTAAAACTCCTTAGGCTTTTTACCTCAAGTCCCTTTATACTAGGTCATCTTTAAGTTTTCAGATGACAACACAGAGAATGAGAGACTGGACCTTACCTGCTTTGATTTACAGTGAAGGAGCAGGAAGAAACAATATTGACCTTTCAATTTGGATGCACATTTGCATGCAGATTTACTGTCTAAATAGCTTTGGCTGATATTAAGGTTATCTCAGAGCTAGAGTTCAGTTCCAGATTTTAAAGTAGGTACTGGAGCAAAATGTTTTTCAATAACCATCCTCTCACAATATTTATCATTAGCCTCACTGCAGCTTTCCTGCTTATACAAAAATATTAACACTACTCCTGGAATATTTAGAGACATCTGAATGTGGACATGCACTTTTCACAGAGTTCTCACACATAAAAGTCAAACACAGAAGAATTCCACTGTGTATTACTGCCATCATCAAGAAACAAATCTTCACTAAAGCACTGAAGTACCTACATTATAAATAAGCAACATATTTTTGGAATAAAATATTCATTTGGTAATGGTACTCTTTGTTTTGGCTTTGACTAGAAAGTAGAGACAGTGTCTAAAGTGGCCAGTGAAAACTACTGATTTGCTCAACAGTTTGATGGCTTACCATGTACATGCACACAAATCTAAGAAATTGCTCTTATCTACCTGCTTATAAGATATCAAGCCAGTTATTTACCAGAAATCTACTGAAACCACATAAATCCTGTCTCAGAGCTATATACCAAAGTCCGTACACATGTTCATTACACTTACACAAAAAAGCTTTTCTTTCATACTGTTTACTTGATTCCACAGTAAAATATGACAGTTTTGTTATGAGGTACACAGATACACACATACATATATAAGCATCATTACTAACATAAATATGTGCCTCTACAGAGATCATGTTATGTCTTATTTTTTAAAATAATCTGCATTTTAGCTTGTAAGCATTATATTTAACTAGAAAATACTTTTTCCTGAAAAATTGAGGTATGTGAAAATGAAGCAAAATAAACAAGTTCAGGCAACTACATAAGCCATTGCTCACATTGAACTACTAAACATAGAAACAGGATTGTCACAAGAAATACACAGACAATGAAGAAACACAATATTCAAATCTACAAGAAGGAAATACTGGACAAAATCCAAAAGCCTGTTTTCTTACTCTTTACAAACAAAAATGATTTAGGACAACACAAAACAACTTTAAGAGTTGGATCATTTATTTTTAATATGTGTGTGTGTACATGTAGCATATACTTGCACTGTTGTCACTTAAGTTGCAATAGAATTCTATGAAAAAAGCTGTGTGCTATGCTCCTAACAGGGACAAATCAAAATGCCTTAAAAAAATAGAACAAAAAAAACCTAAACAATCCCCTCACCCCCAAAAAAGACAAACTCAGAAACTAGCAAATCCCTTAACACAGAAGACATTTAAGAGTTTATTGACTGCCTACCTTAAGACATAAACTTGAAAACAATCACGAACAGCTTCATGTGTTAACTCAGGGAACTATCAGCATCTGCATTTTACAGGATCAGAGAAAGAGAAGCTCAAGTTGGCATGAATAACTGAAGACTTTTAATTTCACCCATGCTACAAAGCAGGGTCAACCAGAGCAGGTTGCTCAGGACCACATTCAGTTGGGATTTTAATCCTTTAATTCACCATGACAGCTTGCATGGAAGAAACTTTATCATAATTTTACATGTAGTCTCTGCAGTTTATTCTGCAGCAAAGCATTACAGACTAAGCAGTTAACTTCTATTTTAAAGTAGAATCAGGTTTAAGAAGTTAACCTGATTTACAGTATGCTCACTCTCATATGCAACCTTTCTCTGAGTTTCGCAGACAGAAAATAGACCTGTGTGGGACCTCCCTTGAGAAGTCTGACTGCTCTTATTCCATGACTGTTTAAGTGTAACATTCTCTTCAGGTATGAGAACCAAGTGTATGTTCCATTAGACAGGACAATGCTACAGTATTGATCCATCACTTCTATTTCATTAAATATTTAATAGCTGCTTTTGTGAAAAAAATTACTTTTATTAACCTTTTTCTTATGTTACACTCAGAATATTATTACTCTCTTCAAGTTAGAAAGCTTGAATATTTAAAAATGAACAAAGAAACAAGAGATTATGATTCAGTACACGTAACTTGAAGTACAACTAACTTTACCTTCCTTTTTCTTCCTGTAGTTCTGTGCCCTCACTACCTATTCTGCACTCTGAAACATGACTGAAACAAAAGTATAATGACTCCTAAATCCTTTGCCCTTGAAGTCAAGCATGCTTCATAGAAAAGCCCTTCCACTTAATAGGTGCAAGCTATGAGCATGCAGGTAACAAGGCTGTATCATACTGTGTATCAACAACAGGACCAGTAAAGGCATCAGGCTGCAAGTTTAAGTATTTAATAATTTCTGAATGCTTGATTTCATAACTTTCATATTCTAAGGATCAGCCTGATATCTGTAAATCAGATTGGGAGTATTAAGAAATCTGGGGTTTTTTCAGACCTTAGCAGTGAAATTACTTGGCCTATGTAACACAGGCTGTTAGGGTAAGTAAATAATGCTTTTTTCTGGCCTTAAATTTATCCATCAAGAATCTTTGCTTCCTTGAACATTCTTTGTAGGTCTACTTACCATAGTTCAGGAAAGTTGGAGATCATCAAGTTAAAAAAAAGGCTTAAATTACCAGAAATACATTACAAAGCAAAATTAGAACAGATGTTCCAAAGTCACTGGTTGTCTATATTCACTGCAAGGAACTAAGGCCAAAAGTACTAGCAGAGTTAGGCATACCTCTGGGTGAAAATATTCCCTTCCATTAGAAAGGTTTCCAAAAAAATCAGCAGCATCAGACCTTGTACTCCAAGTAGTCAAACTAACATTGCTAAGGGTGCTACTAATGCAGGACTCACTGTAAATCCTTTGATATATCATGCCCAGTTCCTGCCATATTAGCCAGTCATATCCTTGCTAAATACATGGATTTTTTTGTTCAGTTTCAACAGGAAAGGCTGATTTGCCATATTTCTTTTATGTCAATATATCATTCACTACATGAAAGAAGATATCCTGTTTTGCCACCTAAAATCTTACTTTCAATAGTGGGGTTTTTTTATTCATCAGATTTTTCCAAACCCTGGACACTTCAATGGTACCTTCAGCACATTACTGCTACCTACATCTTCCTCATTTTCAGCACTCGTTTTTGTTTATTCTTTTTTTTTTTCCTAAATTAAGGCATTTTATAATCAACATGGATGGCACTATGCAATTTCAGAAGAAAATAAGACTTTATAAACAGGATGCTGCTAATTTACATTGTGCTATAGGGGCATTATCTTTGCTCCTACCATAAAAATGGATATGTAAAACTCCACTGATCTGACTCTGACCAGCTGCTTTATTCCTGCTTTACCAGAGAAGGATCAGAATAATCAACAGTAATACTTTTATAGTTAGACATGATGATCTTAAGGGTCTTTTCCAACCTTTTCATTTTCCTGATTCTAAATAAGTCATTGAACAATCTTAAATACTCCACACCTACACCACCTCCAATATAAGGAGGCAACTTTAATCAACAGCTGTCTTACATACCCCACAATGCAGATATGAATCAACATGACAAAATAATACAAGATTTGCAGTCTATTATTTCCACAAAATCCTCCAAGAACATTTGAGAAAGAAAGGAGAAATTATGGCTACATATGGCCCGAGTTTATTCAAACTAAAAGGAACAAAGCAAATTAAAAGGAAAAAAAAAAACACCAACTTTTAAAAATGGTATCACTGAAATGACTCCAAAACAAAGCAGTCTTACACTTCACGTGCTCAGCTCCTTTCTGCCAGCCAACTTCCCTCTGCCAATTCAGCTTACTGTAAATCTGAAAGTATCAAGCATCTTAGGGGCTTGGGTAAAATTTCCTTTGAATATTTTGTACAGAATGTGCATGCTTTGACTGACAAAGCTAATTACTCATTCTATTACTGCATCTATTTCAAACAAGCATACCAGGAAGAAATTAATTCTTTAGGCAACTTATATAATTTATGCCAAGTACCAGTCCTTCCATCCCTCTAAAATAAGCCTTAATGCTCATCGTTCAGGCTGTTTTGACAGTGCACAATGTGTCCTAGAAGACTGTTTCTCAGGGTTATTTCTGTTTTGGTCTTTCTTTAATATCTTGTATAATAAGTAATAGCAACAGAATTTTAATGGCACTGCTGCTTGTCTTTGCAAAATGCAATATCCACTCTATGGCCATACCCACAAGACTGAGAACCTACCAATGTTTCCATTACTTATGGTACACAGACCTTTCCATTTTCTTTGTCAAAACTATTCTACTGTCTTTGGTTTTAAATTTCAAGTGAATCCATCTTGTATTCAGTCCACTAGAGTTCCTGTGCATTTAAACAAGGCCATTTGCATAAATGTTTCTGTTTTTAAGATGTATGCCATTGTATGCAGGCAACCAACCCTGTCACATGGAACCATCTATCCCAGTTTCCTTCTCCAACTGGGGCCAAGAACAGACAGCTTCAGTCTGTTATTGAAGAGATAAAGACTGATAGATAAACAGAGATGGAGCTCTTTAGAGAAACA
>VYZT01065713.1:0-14391 GCA_013400735.1 Pomatostomus ruficeps | reverse complement strand
TTTTTTACCTGCATGGTACAAACCTTGTTATTTTGTTGATGTTTTGGTTTGTTTTCCCTGAAACTGAGTTTAAAAAAAATTGCTTATTGCTGCCTGGACTTTCAGCCAACACCATAAATGATGGCAGTCAATATAGTCAACATTCACCATATTAGTCTCAGCATCTTAACCTCACATCTATTGACTCTTCTGAAGTAGGAATCTTTGTCTTTCATGAAAATACACTGACATGACACTGTAAAGCACACACATGGCTAGTTAAACTCTCAGTTAATATCAAAACTAACATTTTAATGAAACAATTTTATATATACAGCTTCCTTTTATCAGGAATCTTTATTTAAAAGAAATCAAGTCAAGATATTTGTTTTTACACTTTATTCTTTCTTTTTACTTAGAATGGGCTTTTTGTCTGTGGCTGCCTAAAAGTTTTAAACACTTAAGTTAACAAGCAAATAAAAATAGAAAGGGACTTGACATATATAAAAGGTTTCAAAATTGTGTTCCTTCCTACTTCAATTCAGTTTAATTGAACCAAATTGAAATTAAATCCACTTATGCACTAATAGACTGTTTATTTCAGTGTAATTTTTCATATTGTTAATATAAAGTTCTTTTGTATTTCCACAGAGTTGAACAAAATCCTTTTCGTAGCTCTTGATGGGTAGAAGTGCCCCTAAACATTATTCATTTGCATCTGGAAAATTATTATCGTATACTTTGTATGGTGAAATATTGTAGTTTATATTATCCATTGTTCTTTGTGGAAAAAAAGTCATTATGCAGAACTAAGTAATATAAAAATCAAGTAATTAAAATAATTGTAAACGAAAATCAAATAGCATTCATATATTAAAATGAAGCATAGATTAACATTTTGTATATGTAAAATCCATGTTTTAACAAAAATACCTTGCATTATGTGGCAAACTCAGATCAAAAGCCACGAGAACGCCACATTTTTATTACTGCTGCAGCTGTTCTTAGTTGGAAAATCTCTGCCACTCTTTAAAAAAACAGTTAAACAAAGTCATGGAAAGTCCTTTCAGAGCTATTAATAGAGCAATGTTTAACAGTTAATTGCTGCTGATATCTTAGTAGGAAGACTAATTCTCAAAAGTTTTATTCATTAAATATAAAACTTCCTCTGATAAATTAAGTTTTCCAAGAAAATTTGCACTCACACACACACATATTTTTATTTTTCACTTGCAGTGTTTTTGCATTGGATAATACACTATCAATATTAGTTTCATTTATTTAAGTCTGGGAGATGTGGGTTGACTAGAAAAAAAATTAGCACAAGAAGGATGACAAGGAATAACAGATAACAGCTTGGCCATAAGCTCAGAGCAGGCATAAGTTAGATAAAGGTGCTTGAGAGAAGCATAAGCAAACTGCAAAGCAAAAGCTGTAATGGAAAAAAAAAACAAACTCCTATCACAAAACGAAAATCTGTTATTACTGACTTTTCAGTTTCTTTCTCTTGAATTATATGTACTTTAACAACCTACATTTTTAAGTAAATGAAGTCCAACGATGCACTTTAATAGACGCAGAAACAGTTAAAATAATGTTAAAAAATATGTAACATAGTTCAGAGTCTGTGATTTGAAAAAAAAATAAGAAAATAAATTATCAAAACCTTGCTTTCTCATCTATAGAAGTGTAAACCATCAAAGAAAAGGTAATCTCTACATGAAAAACTGACATAAAGGAGAACACCTATGTCAGTGTTTCTGAAATGCATTTCTATTAGAGCAGGACGTCTATGTGTGGGGTGAGGAAGTTAATTGTATTACACTAATTGAAATGATTACTTATAATCTTTGGATTTTTATCAAAATTTTTGTCAGTTATATATTTCCTTAATGTGTATGCTAATCCTCCAGTGTTTTGATCTACTTCTTTTTGAATGCATGATGTCAGATACTTTTATTGGCAGTGGGTTCTTTCATGACATCTAGATAACATGCAGCATCTAGATATCCTGCTGATAGGGTACTGACTGAAAAATGAAAAGCCTCTTTTATCCTAGATTTCAAATACAAAGGAGAACATGAAACATACAACACTGTTTGAAAGGTTCTTCCTATTATTTCTTTTCCCTATGCTGTTGCACAAATTTATCCCTAAGAACATAGCAGACATTTGACAGTACAAACAGAAATCTCACTTTTGCTTTTCAGAAGGAGATAAAGGTAATTCTTTAAATGATTCATGACAATAACACTGCCAAAAAACCCCAAACCAACCAAACCCCCAAAAAACCCCCAAATAATAAACCCCCTGCAAACTATAAAAAGTTTGTAACTATTTTTCCTCTTCCATAAATGTATTCTTTTTATATCCAGACCATTGTAAGCGGCAGATTGGTAGCTTCCTCTTAAATTCTTCCTACCACTATGAAAGTTACTTTGTCCTTTATCAGGGTTGTTCTTCTTTCATAAGCTTATTTTTTTTCCTATATTGATATAATATGAAATACTTTCTTTGAACTTATTCATCAGGCCATGTATTTCATCATGTGTGAAATTCTCAATCTGCCTTCACCTTTTTTTAGTGAACTTTCTACATCAGACAGACAATAACACATAGAGAAATCAACTGAAACTTATTTTATTTAACTTTTCCGTCTCCTTCTTAGCTATCACCACTTTTAAATAAGTTCCTTGCATTACTGTTGTGAATTGTATCCGTGACATGTCCTCATCTTTATTTGGATTCAAAAGCTGAATAAGTTCCATGATTTTTTATACAAAAGAACCAAACTATTTGAAAAGATTGAGCTCATTGTCATGCTTTTGCATGCATTTTTGTTTATGTAATAGAATGAAAAAATTTTATGCAATGTATTCATATATATGGAAAAAGAGTATTAATATAACTATTCAAAATATGAAAATTATACAGTTTGTAATATTTAACATATTTAATATACAATCATGTTCTACACGTAACTAAAATGTAAAAGTGAAAGGCAGGAAATAGACAGGTAGGAATGGATATAGAAAGAAATAATGACAGAACATGGCTCAGAATAATAGGCAATCTTTATACTCCATTTTCATTTTGTCTTCTGGATGGTACATTGCATTCCAGTATCTGTTTCAGTGAACAACGTTTCAATTCAAAAAGTAATGACTTAATAAAAATAAAGTCAGTTGCTTTTGCAGTATGGCTCTTAGACTGCTTGAGAAACACAAGTATTGATTGGTTGAAAGTGCCAATAATGGCCTTACAGTAAAACAAATGATAAAATCCACATTCTTACCAAAATGTGTAAAGAACAATAACAACAGCCTAAAAGAAAACATGTAAGTACTGCTGCCTTAGGTATTTTTTGCCAAATATCTTTTCCTGGTCCAGGGAGTGAACAGTCAAGAGCTGTGTCTGTGACCTTAGTAGTAATTTTATGACTAGTTAGATGAAAGTGCTTGAATCCATTGGCTTTCTTCCTTCAATCAGCTGAACAAATCACTTCTGTTATTCAGTCAGCTTGTGGTCTCTTAATCAAAGTCTACCATCAACATTTCCTCATTATATGTAGCACACAGAACTGTGTGGTTGCTGATTTGGGCTAATTCTAAAATGTCTGGTTTGTAAACATGAAACCATTCCAGAGAGGGCTGTTTGGTTATGAATAATTCAATACACCTTGGTTTAGCCTGTACATTATCTAGAAATTTTCATAAAGAGAATTTTATAAATCCTAGTAATCAGTAGTCATTTGCAGAGATGAGCAGCAAGTTTTTTCTGAAAAACCCTATCTGGGATCAAACTCTCAAGCTGCTTAAATAGGATGATCAATTTCAATATGTGTAGAGTCAGGTTAAAAAACATTAACAATAAAAAAAAGCATTTAAGCAAACTGTAATGAAAACATATTTATTCATCTAAATTCCACAATCAATAATTCTTTACTCTGCTGTACAACAATGTAGTAGGGCACATTTTTCTCCATCATTATATTTTTCTCCAAGGTCAATATGAGAGTTTAATCCAAACCCTTGTAAGTGCAGGAGGTATGAGATATAGCCCTTATGCCACATAAATCTATGTCAGAGTGAATCAGGAACCAGAAGCTGCATCTTTGCAATATCAGTCTGGACTAAAATAGCGGGTTCTACATTGCAGTTGCTTGTATGAGAACTGGGGACAAGAGGACTAAAAGAATACCTTGTGCAACAGCTGTAGTCCCCAGACACTCCTCATTTTTGTCTCAGTTTTCGCTGCCTTGAAAAGAAAAATAAAGAAAAATCAAAAAGGCGACAACCTTTTGTCTAGAATGTAGTGGCTAAGGTGTAAAGGAGTTCCACTAGAAAACCTTATGCTATCATAATTAGTGCTGTCTCCACATAACCAATCACTAAGAACATAAATTCAGACCAGGAGTGAAAAGAAATTCCAAAGAAGAAGGAACTGTCCTTTGAGCTGCAGAAGTCTATTTTCTCACAGATATTTGAGTCCTGTACAAACTTGAACATGTCTGTAAAGGTGTTAACTGATACTGACAACTCCTCTTGCTGCTGAAACATTTGTAACACCTTTGCATATATTACAGTACTTGAAGGCCAGTCAAGACAAATCTCCATAACATGTTTCCTCCATAGTTTCTCTCATTAGGTTCACTGACAAAGTCATTCTCTTCTTTTCACCTAAGGAATTTAGATTTTGACAAAATCTCTGAGTTCCTAGTAACATCTAGATTTTTACTAGTCTGTTTTATTTGAGAGATATTGACCATGGGATGGGCAGGACAGGAAACAGGCATATGAATATAAAATAAAGAGTCACACACAGAAACACACACTCATGAATAATGATCATATCTCTGCAACTTTTAGTAAGAAAACCATACTAAAAGTCTCCTCTCTATGATGCTCACAGTTAAAGCTAGGTTATAACTTACTACAACACATCAGAAGAATGTGGTCAGCTGAAACGTCCACTGAAGAGCCTCTGCAGTTCTTCTCTTCTGTGGGAATATGACTATTTGAACTAAAATTCAGAATATTTTACACTCAAATTATTTCAACTGCTGTATTTGGTTTGTGTGGCCAGGTTTTTCTAGTGGGGGGCTACAGGAGTGCCTTCCATGAGAAGCTGCTGGAACCATGTCCAGCAGAGCCAATGCCTGGCAGCTCCATGATGGACCTGCCATTGGCAAGGCTCCACCTATCCAAAATGATGGTGACTCCTCTGTGATAACAGGTTTAAGAAGGAAAGAAGTTTATTCTGTGGAGTAATTGCAGCCAGAGAAGACCAGGGAAAGAATATGTGAGAGGAACAGCTCTGCAGACAACAAAATCAGTGGAAAAGGAGGGACAGGAGGTCCTCCACGCACCAGAGCTGAGATTTATTCCCCTGAAGCCCATAGTGCCGACAGTGGTCAGGCAGCTGTGCTCTGAGCCCATGCAGATCCATGGGGACACAGACATCCACCTGCAGCTCCTGGAGGAGACCCACACTGGAGCAGGCAGATGCCCAAGAGAGGGCTGTGACCCCATGGGAGGCTCCTACTGGAGCAGGGGCCTGGCAGGGACCCTCAGACCCATGGAGAGAGGAGCCCATGATGGAGTAGGCTTCCTGGTAGGACTTCTGATCCAATGGGGAAACCACGGGTGATAAACTGACCATAACCCCCATTCCCTGTCTCCCTGCACCACTGTGGGAGGAGGTAGAGCTGAGAAGGAGGGAGGGGTGGAGGGAAGGTGTTTTTAAGATTTGGGTTTACTTCTCATTATACTTCTCTTGCTTTGTTAGTAATAAATTCCATTAATATCCCTAAGGTGAGTCCGTTTTGCCTGTGATGGTATTTGGTGAGTGATATCTGCCAGTCCTGATCTCAGCTCGTGAACCTTTTGTTATATTTTCTCTCCCCTGTCCACTTGCGGAACGGAGAAATGCAGTGGTTGTGGTGGCTGCCTGGTATTCAGGCAAGGTCAGCCCACTGGAACTACTCATTTAATCAAATTCTAATCATAGATACAGACCTATAATTCATGTTCCGATGATGACAAAAATTATGATTGTCAAACACATATTGATGTTGGTGCATACTCATTATACTCTTTTAATTTCACTTGAAGACTTTAAACCCAAATTTTCTTTTAATATTTTTAACCTGATTCCAGTTTCTGCTTTGTAAAGCCTCATTTTTATGCTCATAGAATTCCATCCCAAAATCATCCATTCAGGTAAAGGGGAATATTTGAATGGTTAGAAGAAGCAGATTTAATCTTTTGTCTTTCAGGTTTTTTGTTCAAAATGTAAGTATTATGTACATAAATGAGCCAACTATTTATGGGAAATTAAGTGGTTAAATATCTGCAAGTAATCGTTCAGTACTCATAAGCATATTTTTTAAGATGATACTATCATTTAACCCCATTTATAGTGTATTAAATATTTTAGTCAAATTTAGTCAAGCACATTCTTCAACATTTCCCATAGTCATGCTTTCATGGAGAGAAAATAATGAATATCATAAGACTTTTTAATTTAGCTAAGAAAAGTGTAATGAGAGACAATATCTGGAATTTAAATTCAGAGTAATTCTAGTCATAAATTTGACATAACACTTTAAAAATTGATCAGTTATTTGGAGTGATAGATTCCTCACCTCTTGAAAGAAAGTCTTGCTTCTTAACAACACGGGCTGTTGCATTCACTACAAGAGTAACTGGGTCAAATTAGAGTGCCTGTATTACAGCTGAGGTCACACTTTTTAATTTAATGGTCCTTAGTGAATTTAAGATGGAAACTTCTTTAACACGCAGATATTTTAAAATACTTTGAACTACAAACTAATACAGTGGCATAATGTCTGTGGATATAATAAATAACAACTACCCAGTTGTGTATTAATAAAAGATTTGTATACACTGTTTTGCTTAGATATTTTCCTCATCAGTGTTTGCTCTGCAAAGACAATACTTATCTCCTTTGTATGTTTTTGCCTCCCACAAGAGCATCAATGTCATTTCAGTCAGTAGGATAACAACACTGGTGCTGTGGAAGCACAGCACCTCAGTCCGTGATTAATGCAACATGCTTATTAGGATTCTTGCTCTTTTTTTTTGGTTTGAGCTCTAGGACTGTCAAATCTCTCACTTTGATCTTCACTAAATTCACTTCAAAAGCATTCTAAAAGTTCTATTAAAACATTTTTAACTTATCAAAAGGATTTTTTTTTTCAGTAATGTCATTAATCCTAGTCAGAATTTATTTACACTATTCACAATTTCAGAAATATGTCACTTGAAGAAAATGAAATAATGCCCATTTCATTATAATCTAGGTTTTGAGATATCAGAATGCTTAACCCTTAACGGGTGCACTGAGTTTTTATAGAATATAGTAATTGGCAAATCACAAAGCTCAAATGTTTGACCTCTGCACAAATTCATAATGTGTCAGATCTACAAAGATCCTGAAAGTGAGCTATGCAAATTTTTTATTTCTTTCTCTTTATGGCAAGTTGAGATAAGGATTCATGCCCAGGGATTTTTACTTATGGGCTATTTTTATAGTTTTTACTTGCAAGTTGTCTGTTAGTATTGTAGAAAATCGTGCTGTTGTGCAGAATGTGTATCAGTATAAAACAAAGTCTGTACTGCTTCACTAACACTCAGTGATTTCTGGATGATGATAAGATGGTGATTGGAATGGGGTGTAGGAGAACTTAAATGTAAACAGAAATTTGATTCTAAATAAAGAATACATTCTACAGGATAGAGTCTTAATACAATCTGAGAGAAACTACAATCATAAAAAAAGAATGCAAAGGTTGGAAATGAAATCTGACAGTTCAGGTGTAATACAGATAAAGCAAAGACTAGTATTCTAGTCTTACTTTTGTATCTTTATATTATTGAGTTTTTATATCTACATTTTTATGCTGTATGGATGGTTACAGTGTGAGTGCTAGTAAGAAAATTTAGTGAAAAAAAATTATTATTACTTAGATCTGTGGTGAAGCTACAGCATTCATATTTTAGTATAGAATGAAGGGATTGCAGAAAATACTTTAGTTCACTCTTGATTTTGTTATGACAGTGGGAAGTTTTAACAATTGTAAATTTGTCAGCCTGAGCTGCAGCTGAACATGTCCATAAGCAATCATACATGAGTAAGATCTTTGACTAACAGTCTCACTGCATTTCAATAATGTTTCCTCTTCAAGATCTGGCTGCTTTGCAATGAATCATGTTCTCTGACCATAGAATATGATAGCCTGTGTGGGTTTTGTGCGTAGCCTTCAGAAAAGTGAACATAATCAGAATAAGCCATCTGTAATTAACTAAAAATTGCAATGAATGGATCTAGTTCTATGGACTGAATGAATAGTTTTCTTTTTGGTTAATTGTTTAAACAATATGATCAGCAATTCTAACAGAATACATTCCCAAAACACGGAAATGCTGCTTTTCTTTAGCAAATATATGTGGATTGAGTGTGGTGGGCTTACACTGAGAATTTGAGTGCCTTTTATTGGTAAGGTTTTGCCATCTGTTCTAATGGTTTATTCATACTAGGAAAGAAGCAGGTGAAACTACAAAATGGAGATAAATAGCAATGGTTATGCACTGAATTGGGCTGTGATTGTGCAAATGAGTTCAATATTAACACTAATGTTCAGCCAATTGCTATCATTCAAGTGGCATCTTCATATGCCATTATGTGGTCTTCAGATGTAAAATGTTAAAGATATAATGCAGAAGATCTATTTCTAGGCAACTAATGATTTCTATCCTGTCTTCAGATATTCTTATTATGAATAATACTATAAAATATTTATGTATATCTTGGTCTTTCACGTGTAGCAAAAATTTAAGAACAAATTTTGGTGAACAATCTCTGCATCCAAGATTTCTGGAAGATGTGAAGATTTTGCAAGAGGTTTGCCCTGTTTCCAAGCCTGTTTTATTGAGTCATTTTCCTCCAGCTTAAGTCTCAACCTGTATAATGCTTCCTTTATGGAACTACATGTCCAAAACCCAAGAGTTTGGAATTTTTAAATAAAATTTGGTGTAAACAACTTCATGAATTTTACTTGATCATGTAGAGGCTTGGGCTGGAGTAGATTTCATAGGGTGCTGTGTTTTGAATTTGTACTGGAAACAGTGTTGATAGGACAGGGATGTTTTAGTCACTGTTGAGCAAGGCTCACACAGAGCCAAGGCCTTTTCTATTCCTCACTCCACCCCACCAGAGAGTGGGAGCACAAGGAGCTGGGAGGGGACACAACTGACCCCAGCTGATCCCAGGAATACTCCATGCCACAGGGTATCATGCTCAATGTATAAATCTGGACAGAAGAAGAAAGCAGAGGGAGCATTCAGAGTGATGGCATTTGTGTCTTTCCAAGTCACAGTTGCAAATGATGGACCCTGCTTTTGTGGGAATGGCTAAACAGCTGCCTGACCATGGGAAGTGGTGATTGAATTTGCTGTTTTCATGGATATGAGTGTCACCACAAATATGTAACAAAGGTTTTAACACAGAAAAAAAAAGGAAGACAGGCAAAACAAGTAATTCATCACTAAATATTCAGAAAATGTAATAATCATACATGTTGAGACTTAAAAATTTTCCATACTGGTTTTCTATCTCCAGTTATAACATGTAAAAGGTTATGCTTATTTCTGAGGTAAAGAAATCAAAACATAAATTGACATGTTACCTATACTTTTTCATAGGTGACATGCTATTAAAATAAGCAGCTTTCTTGAAAAGCTCTAGGAATCTGACTACATTTTAAAATAATGTTTTTCTAAGCTCATGCTTTTTGCTTAGCACCTGTGTGAGCTAGAAATATGTACTGACACCAATGGATTATTTTCAATTTTGGTAGACTTTGGTGGTCCCATGAGCTTTGGATTCCGAGTTCTGTATATTGGTTTGACATGAGGTAGAAATCAACCCTATATCTTGACAGAAAAAGTTACATTTTAGCAAATATATTGAAATAAAAACTTTGATGGAGCTGAGAAGGGAACATTCCTTATATATATTGTTTTTCTATCCAAAATTTTAATGGTCTAGTCATAATACAGAAATTAGTATTATTATTCATTCATTTACAATGATAAACACTTGTATTTAGTAGTACAGTTAAGACTAATGCACAGAAACTTCCTAGTACCTATTCCCTTTCTTTGGTACAATGTTCAACCTTCCTATTTTTCCCTGCATTTTGACAGCTTCAGATATCCTTAAAAAAGAACTTATAACAGCTCATCAGCATCTCGAGTTTCCAAGTAAAGGACTGTGACACTGATAAGAACACCTTCCTACACAGTGTTGATTCCATTTAGATATTTTCTATCTTTTTTCTTTTTTTTTTTTTTTTAATGATCTTAAAACATAAATTGCTTGGCTTGACCTTCATTTATTTCCGTCTTAAGTATGGCTGTCTTCAGCAATTACCTACAGAATGTTACGTAATAGGCTTCCTTAGCACTGATTAACATCAACGTAATTATGTTTCCTGGGGCTAATGTTCATTATTCATTCACAACATGGGTTTGTTATAGCTTTATGGTATGTAATCTTCACAATTAAAGAAATTGGACAATAATAACCTGATTACTTGAAAGTTGTTGCCATAGCTAATACAAGGTAAAATGAGCTTAGCCAAAACCAAAGATAGACAGCTCCAGACCACCAAGTCAGGAATCTCTGGACTTTTATTGGTTCAATGAAATAGTATTTAATGGAATACAGATGGCTTTACAAACAAATAATCAACCATTTTGAAGAATAATTATTACCCACTACAAAAGTAATGGTGATTAAGTCTGGTTTAGCTTTCCCAGGAATTTTCTTATGTTGATCATCACGTATTAATATTAAACAGTATTTCAGAATGGGTTTATTACCCTGTATTAACTGATAAATTTGTAAAATATCTTCTAGTTTTCTTTCTGGTGTTTGGAGCATTCAGAATGTCATGTTCAACGTCCCTGCAACAAGCATTCAATTTTTAGAGTTTTTGACTTATTAAACCATAACCGAAGCATAATTATCTATATTGTTTTACACCTCTTCCCAGGAAAATGTAAATACTTCAAAGAAGCAACATCTTTAACTTCCCAGTAGATGCTTGTGATTTGATAGTGGAAAATATTTAAGTCTTGGAAAAATGTTTTCCCTAATATTTAATGTGCATTTTTCTTTTCCTAATTTCATCTCTTCATTCCAGTTTTAGCTTCTCCCATAACACATCCAATGAATTACTTCTGAATATTTCTAATTCTTAAGTACTTTTTTGTTATTATTATTTATGACCTATGCATTAATTTTAATTTAGCTACAGTAAAGTCACATGACTTCTTATTAATCTGCCACATGGTGTAAGCAATGAATGAGAGACAACAGGTTGTGAAAGAAAAATCATAATTCAAATATTTCCAAATGTTGTATTTGTAGATATAGTCTTTTTTAAAAAAATCCATTTTAACTCCTGCATTGTGTCTTCTTCCTTGAGGCTGAAGTGACATATTCATTTCTGACTGAAAATCCACATCGTACTTGTCCTTCTTTTTTGTAACTAACCAAATGATGTAGCAGACAGAAAGGCAAACTTGTTGGACAAAGATAGAACTGGGTTACTGAACAAAAGTGAGAGCTGATGAAAAAAGTCACATGAGCCTTACTTACAAAGGGAGGTATCCTCCAGAAAACAGACAACTGACTAACAAAGGAGAAATGGACAATAGTGTCAAAGCAACAAAGCTTTGTCACTTACCTTGAAGAATGTGCAAGGTAACAGGAACTAAAAAGAGGAAAGTTAACTTTGGATTTAAACTGCAGACAGAAATAAATTCTATCAAAGAAAACCGGAACATAATCTGCATGTTTCTTGACATATTGTTTCACACAGGAGAGAGGAAAAAGAATCTCAGGGTAGCATTTTATTCTCTCTTTCCTTTGCCTAATCCTAAAATTTGTATAGTCAGTGGCAAGAAGTGACAGAACGTCATTCCACATTTATCAGGAACATCTACAGGTTTTTTGAGCCAGTGCAGATCTTTAGTTTGCCCAGTACATGCACTGGCAATGTCCAAGTGATCAAACTGGAGCCCCGGATGAGCATCCAAGGGCTGTGGGAGAGGAGGAACAGGGGAATGCAATGCTGTTTAGGCCAGCATTTCTATTAAATAACTTATTAATCAAGCACCATCATTACTGGATTGGATAATGCTCAGTATAATGAAGGTCTGATGGCTGTTTTGCCCTCCAGGTGTACCAGGCAATAATAATACGTCTTAAAAGAGTAATAACATAGAAGGTAGAGAGAGAGAGGTAAGTGAAGACCTTGAATTGACAGTCTCATGTAGCAAAGCAAGAAGTAAATTCCACTAGAAGATAATTGATTCTTCAGAGACCTTTACCTGTCAGATTCAATAGTTGTCTGGAAAATGCTGCTGCTTTTTGAGGTGCAACTGAAAGAAACAGAGTGAAAGGCAGATTTCTATAATTTGTCTTTTTATTATGCAATAGACATCTATTTTCAGTAGATGAACCAGTAGTATTGCAATACTCTGTGGCTAAACTAAGCCCCAAATTGGTGTTTATAACACATAGGACTCTGAGTTCCATTAAATGAATATGACTTATTAAACGAAGAAAGTGCTAGAATTACCTAAACAGTCAACAGCCATACAGCTGTATTCCTGTACCTTGTCAGCATATTAAAAAAGTGGCATAATAAAAAATAGACAAGCCAAAACTAACTTCAACATGGAGCTGAAAGCATAAAGAGGCTGCTTCTAAACTATTAAGAGTATGAGCATTTTGAGAGTAAAGTTTCCCTGCGGGTGTCTCTCATCATTGGTCCCAGTCCACACTCGTGATTGGAGCATTGAAGAACTTGAAGAAACTTTCTTCTGCTGATTTCAATCTGCAGGTGGGGACTGACAGGACTGTACAATATGTATTCCTCTGCTCCTCTGGGCCTTAAGTTCTGATGCTCTCAATATTTTCATCACTGCAGGAGATGAGGGAAAATACATCGCTCATTTTCTTCTGCTACTGTCCTTATCTCTTTTTTGGTGCAGAATTTTTCATGTGTCATAGCAGGCCTCAAACAAATATTATTTTGCATTAGATTATAGCACATTTATGCTTTATTTTCAATTATTACAATTGCAGTATTAAAGTATTACGTATATTAATCACTTAAAAATATTATCAAAGTATTTCCAAGCCTTTAAAAAGTGTGATTTATCATAGTATAAAGGAAATTAAGCTGGAAGAAAATTGCTTACTGCTGATAGTAAGTAATTTCTCTAAAAGTATTGTAATAAAACACCTAAAAAATAAATTCCAAATGAAAATAGATCTTAAGGGACATTTCTGTTTTCTGTGAGGTTCTCTCAGACCCATGGGGGAATTCTTTTTCCAAGCTCTTTTTGAAACACAAAAGGTAAGTGAAGAGCTCAGACCTTTCTAGGCTCTGTAAAATATTTTCTTATTTACAAAAGGTTCAAAAATAGTAGTTTAAATTTCCCAGTGAGTAGGAGTAAATGACAGGGGTTTATTTGTTTAAGACTACGACTTTGGAATGATACCTGACTTTTTCAATTTGAGAAGGCATTGCAGGATTGCTGAGAAAAATAGTTTGGGGATTTTTTTAAAGTATCTTCTTTTAAAAAATGATGTTCCATTGGGATAAATATGTGGGAGGGAACTACCTTCACAGCAAAAACACCTTCATGTAGTCTAAGAAAAACTAGGGGATTTTGCCCAGGTTTACAAAATGAGGTATACTTTCTCAATGGAATGTAAAACTCCTTCTCTGGAATCAGATTCAGTCATTTGCATTCTTTCAAACATTAATTCAATTTAGTATTCCTGAAAGTTCTTGCATGTGACCACCACAAGTCCCAGATACTCATCTTGGAAGCTCTGTAGCAAGTGTTCCTACGGTGTCTAGGGTAATTGTGTTTTTGTGTTATTCATCTACCTCTACTGAAATCAATGAAAGAAGCTTCTGTTTGTTGGCCAACAGCTGTAATGTCATTATTAATTTCTCTGCAGTACCCTATTTGAATCAATAAGGGACCAAGAGGTCTTGACAAGATATATTTTTTCTAATATTGATCTTGATGACCAAGCTAGTGCACTCAAGTCTAACCATTGATTCTAAGAGACAGAACTCTCAAGCTGGAGGCCAAATTTGTGCTATTAAACACATCAGAATTTGTAATTAAAGAAAATGTCACACTGTCATATTTTTCATCATAAGCAAAAGGAATCTTCCCATATACATTAAGAATAACATGAAGTGCACACATATACTAGAGATATGTGTACTGAATTTAATTACTTTTTTTATAGACTGCGTTCAAATTTGAATGAGAGTTGCTAACATTCCACTGT